>PVKY010014528.1:0-10532 GCA_004027775.1 Bradypus variegatus | reverse complement strand
ATTGCGTGTCCCTTCTGCAAAATTCTCCCCTGCGTCCCAGGAAGCTACGGTAGAAAGTGACAAGCTCCCACTATACTATAAGCCTTTCAAGTCTGCCCTGCTCGGAAACCAACTCCACTCTGGCTGAACGAGGAGACCACCAAGGCCCAGACCCCACAGAAGAGAAGTCAATAAAATGCACAGAATCTTTGCCTGCAATTTTATATGAAATTTCTGCAAGGACAGATATCTAAAGCCTCAGGAATTCAAATCAGAAATAACGTCATTTTGAAGGACTCAAATTGAAGGAAAATGCAATCTTTGAGGGAAGCTGTGGAAGGATTTTAATTTCTGATTAATTTTGAGGTTCAGCTCACCAACCAACCTTGACCACATCAGATACAAATAATACTAGTCCATAGGACAGCTGTCCTTGACGCTGCTTCCTAGGGACTAAAACATAAAGCTTTCCTTTATTCTGTGGTCTCTCTCGTGGCTTGTCGTGGTGTTTTTCTGGTTTTTGTTTGGGTTTTTTGTTTGTTTGTTTGTTTTGCTACTTAATGTCTTCTGAAGCATCTCCAAGAAACAGGACAGAGACTCTGAAAACGTTTGCCAGTTATCTCCGCACAGTTTGCCTATGGTCTTTCCCACCCATATCCAGTGTTGTATGAAATCTGTCTCTGCCTCAGTCTCATATTAAGAAATATAAATCAAGGTACGGCCATTTTGATACCCAAGTGGCAGGGGCTTTTCTCCACCTGGAAAATGAACATCCGAAAAGCTGGAGAGTGAGAATATGAGCATTCTTGGTTGCTGAACCTGAAATGCAACCACATCAGCTGTGAGGTTTTGGGGGCTCTGGTCGAAATATACAAATCACAACATCCACAGTTCAGCAGGAAGGAAGGAAACTTTTACTAGGAGTGGCGCTACATCAAAGCCACCGTAATTAGGTACAAATTCGGCTCATCGTTCAGCAATTTATACAGATTAGCTGCGCTGACCCTAAGGAGCCCCAGGGTGCTTGCCACCCATATGCAGTCCTAGGGTGCCCTCTAGTGTTCAAAGGGACGCATTACTTTTTTCTTTAAGGTTAACTGATCAAAAATTAGCCTCTTTTCAGCACTTAACACTGACAGAGCTATCTATATCCTACACTTGTGTTGAAGGCTTATGATGTGTTGTGCTAGCTGGGTTTAAGAAGTGCAATATTAAAACAAAAGCCATGAGTCTTTTAGACCCAGTGTGTAAAGATACACTCTGAGGTACAACTCAAATAAATGAACCTCTTTCATCTAACCTTATTACGTAATGTGTGAGCCATGGCTCGCCTTTGGGGGTGGGGGAAGTAAATTAAAAAGTCCCTAGCAAATCTGTATAAGTAATAAGGTATACACATGACCTTTTTGTTCAGTATTTAAATCACCTCTAGTTAGAGAATGTTCTAAACCTTCTGTCATGGAAATTCTCAAAGGGTTTGCAGAGTTAAGAGAAGGTCTAATTTGTGGGTTTTTTTCTTTTCATTATGTGTTGAGGCTGTGTGAAATTGTTTTTTTAAATTATGTGGGCCTATGGTACTCTCTGGTCTACTGGCAATTACAGCCCTTACTATTCCATCTTTAAGGAGAGTCAGCACAGCTTTGACCCAAACTGAATCTAAAGATGTTGGGTTGTTTTCTAAATGCTTCTCAATCATTGAAAATAAAAATTAAGTATTTGGAAACCACAGTAAAAACTCCTTGGGACCAAAGCCAGGTCGGTGGTGGTTACTCATTCTTGGTGTTTGTGGCTCAGCTTTTGTGGGACTTCTTGTTGAAAGAGCAGGGGACAAGAGTGTTTTCCACCACCAGTCGTGCTGGCTAGAGCAGGCTACATAATTTGCAAGGCCCAGGTCAAAATGAAAAGGCGGGGGTGGAGGGGGGGAATGCTTTCTTTCTGCATTTGAAGAAAGTTCTGGTTGGAACATAAGTGTATGTAACAAATTACTGTCAGTGGTAAATGGAGGAACCATGTCTCAAAACCCTTCATCCCAGTCCCTAAAGCTGCTCCTAGGGGCTGAAACATAAAGCTTCCCTTTCTTCTGAGCACTCTGGTGTGGCTTCTCATTGTGGTTTGGGGTTTTGGGTGATTTTTGCCTTCTAAGTAAAGAAAAATTAAAATGTTAAATTATTAGCATGGATTTTACCACTCATCTTTATACTGGGCAAGTTGCCTTAAAATGCAAATATAAGAGCATTTAGCCCAAAGGTGGAGTCACTGAAATTATAGAATTCATATTTCATAGTACCTACATACATATGTATTTTCTTTTTCCTATCAGAACTGAGGGCTGAATGCAGAGATTCTAAAATCACATAATTGCCCTGATCCCTCCAGTGTCATATCCAGGCATCCATTTGTGGTGTAACACTTAAAATTAAGGGTCAATGTGACATGCTGCCTTAACATCTGGTAAATCAGGGAGGGTGTCAAATGCCTAAAAGCAGGTTCCCTCCCTCTCAGTTCCCATGGGTGAGGTCCCCACATCAAACAACCCTCCTTAGCAAACAGACCAGGGGCCTGCAGCTCCCCACCAGCCTGCAGAATTATTCAGACGAGCCAGTCGCACCCTCCCATGGAAACCAGGGGACCCCCATCCTCTGGATACTTCAGAGCCCACTCCCACAGCCCCTGCTTGTTCACTGTTCCCGAGTGCACTCCCCAGAGGGCCCTGCATTGCACGTGGTATCTTCCTCCGCCTGGGTTGTGGATACAGATGACTGACATAAACTGCTGTTGATCTCAGCTGCCCATACAGGATGTCTGTGTCCAACCAGCCCACTACCCCGGGGGCAGCAATCCCTCCCTCACCAACTGCGAGAAGAGTTGGCAATCAAAACCCTGCTGGAAATGCGGCCCAAAACTAACTCAGCTGTTTGCATTCTACTTCTGATGCACACACGTTTCCTCTTACACGCTCTACTTTTGCTTCTTGATGAGTAAGGAAGGACTGAAAGGAAAAATGCATTCCCTTTCCTTCTGGGTCATAATTTTCAACCTAAGAGTTGATTAAGGGTCTGATTCCAAGGTTATAAGACCACATGGAAGGGAGGTTCCTTGACCATTGGTGTTCCTAGAATGCTTTAGCCTTCTGCATTTGAAGCACGTTCTGGATGGAACAGAAAGTGTGGCCTCCCGGGGCTGCCAACCCCCACGTAGACACGGAAGTAACAGGCTTACCGGAACCCAGGGACCTCCTCCGTGTCGTGGTTCTGCCAGAACGCTGTGCCCAGGGGCAGTGAGGAATGACAGCAGGAGGACACATCCTGTGCATGTGTCTCCTCCGGAGGCTCCACTCTTTCACTGGACTTCACCTACAAAGCACAAGTTCACAGATGAAATTATTAAGAATTTCAAGATGGCAAGAGCAGAGCATTAGGCCAAGCACACCATGGCGGGGAGCAGAGGAAGCCAGTGCCTTGGTGGCCACTCAATCCCAGCGGGCAGTGTGGCTGGGGAGGTTTCGCCGAGGCCAGCTTGTCTGGGAGGAATAGCTCACCTGATACTGGTTTCACAGGGCCCCTCCCAGCGCTTCCCCCCAGTCAAAAGCCTTTCCTCAGTGGATCTTCCCAACATCTGTGAGGCAGGACGAGGCTGGTGAGCAGGATGGGTGAGCAGGGCTCTGTGCCCTCCGACCTTAGCTCCCTCACTGAATCCACTGCTGTCGTTCTGGCCAATCTTCCATTCCTTGCACTGGGCAGGCTCCTACTACAGGGCTTCGCACTGGCTGTTCCCTCCCCTGAGATGCTTTTCCCTCCACATGGCTCACTCCTTCAAGCCTGGCTCGAATGCCACTCTCAGTGAGATGGGCCTCAGGTCAAACTGTTTAAAATGTCAGCTCCTTGCCCCTCACCCGCACCCACTCTCTAATCCCTTCCTCTTTTTTTTTTCCTTGCTGTGGCACTCATCACCTCCTAACCTACTGTATGATTTACATAGTATTTGTATTCTTTAACGCTTGGCTCCATCCACTAAAGTTTAGGCTCCCTAAGGGCAGGGCCATTGCCTGTTATGTCAACTGCCTGGAACAAAGCCTGGCCCATAGGAGGCACTCAGTAGGCGTCTGTTGAGTGAATAAGCAAATAAATGAAATGCATGTAACAAACGACTGTCAGTGGTAAAGAGAGGAACCACATCTCCTAACTCTTCATCCCCACCCCTGACACTGGTCCTTGGCCTGCAGAACATTCCCAACTAGAACAGGAAAGGTGGGAGCTCAGCCCCTGAGAATGATGACCCTTCCTTCCGGAGCAATTTTGCTTCACGGATTCCTATCAGCGTGGATGGTAACACTGGCTCTATCCGAGCCACTCTCTGCTGTCCTAAAGCCACCTGGTGATGAGAAGTTGGTCTTGGGTACCAGAGAGCATTGGTGTGAAGCCTCCTGCTTGCTGCCAACTACTTCCCTCACTGAGCTTTCCATTTTCCTGTCTGTAAAATGGGAATGATGCACACAAAGGGGAGGCGTGCAGATTAACTCTGAGACTGAGTGCAGCACATATGCTCACCCTCCATGCTCCAGCGGTGATGACAGCCTCTCAGAGGTCCTTCATGATGGAGAAGGGACACCTCACCCACAGCACATCAGCCTGGGCTGAGTGCAGTCAGGTTCTCTACTACAGAGGAAGTTAAAAGGGCTGTGTGGCCCAGAAGTGAGCTCCATTTGACTTATATAGTATTGTTCTATTTGAAATCAACTACATTTTAAAAATGAAATGTTTTGCATAAAAATGCAACTCTCCAGGGTGTCCTGGAAAACCAGCCCCTATGGTAACATGTAAACGTCTGTGTTTGTCCCCACGGCAATGGTGGGGCCGAGTGCAGGCTGCTCCCTTGGAAGGATCTGCACGCTGAGCTTCACCTTCCCCTCCTTCTGGGGCAGTGTACACACAGCCCTGTGGGCTCCCAGCGATCCTCGTGTGTGCCAGCCCCCACTCTATACCTTTCCAACCCAGCACCCATCCTGTCGCAGCATGAATCCCTCTTACCCTGGAGCCTGCACCCCACCCCACCCCAGAGGTCACCAGACTGCTAGAAAGCAATCTAGAGTGACCCCCGCCAGCCTGACTCCTACCTCACCCCATCCCACATCTGTTCCTAAATCAGTCAGCCTGGGCCATAAATAACAGCAGAGTTGATTCCAACAGAAGAGAAGGAGCAGAGGGCCCCAAAGTGCTGGGTGCCTCAGAGAATACCAGAGAACTTGGGAGGGGGAAAAATAAAGAGATGTGGGGCTCTGAAGCTGCCCACTTCACTTGCAGAGGCCCTGCTCACTTTCGGGGTACCACTGCCCGTCGCGGGCTCTGAAGAGGGAGGATGGGGGCCCTTTCTGGACATGCAGAGCCCTCTCTTCCATGCACTTCCCCTTTGCTGACTTCAGACTCTGCCACGGCACCGATGGCCCACGGTGGACCCCCTGCATCTGCCGTCCCTGCTCACCATGCACAGGCAGAAGAGACCCCTGTACAATGGGGCACCCCCAGGGCCTGCTGACTCTCCCCAGGAGTGACCCCACCCCTGCTGGCTCCACGCCACAGATAACCGCCTTCCCTGGGCCTCTCTCGGCAGCGTTTACTAGGAGCACGGTTCTCCCACTCCCAACCAGGTAGCCCCTGGCTCTCCCACAAGAATAAGGAGGATGCAGTTCTAGCCAAGGAATTTCCCTCATTCTCCCCAGGCTTCTGTTGTCTGCTCACAGTTTCCTGCTGTTCCCCCCGTGAGCCGCCTGTCTGCGTCCTTCCTCCATCTAGGCTGCCCCATCCCACTCCACCTAATCTCAACTCACTCCAAGCTTTGTCTGGATCAGAGACCGACAGACAGACAGACAGAGGAATAGACAGAGTGTGTGTGTGTTTGCAGGAAGGATTTCAGAAGAAACCTTCTATTCAAACACAGTTTCTCTCAGCAATCCCTACCACTGGTACCTTTTCTCTTTTAAAAAAAAACAAAAACAAAAACAAAAACAGTCCCACTCTGGGTATGAGATTTTTCAGCCATACTTTCCTGGGAAAGCAGCAGGAGCTGGAAATCGGCTTCCTGGGTGTCCAGAGGCAAACACGGACCACAGGTGAGTAGGGACTAAACCTCTTCACCCAAATAAGTCCTGATTTCAGATATTCTGACCTGTGTCCCGTGTAAGGGCTCTAAGACCCCAAAGACTGTATGTCCATCCTACGGGATCAGGAAATAAGGGCCACTTTAGATTTTAGTGAATCATTTCCTCTCCCTGTGCTTCTCACTTAAAGAGTGAAGTTGCAAGCAGAGAGTGAAATCACAAAGATTTGTGCACTACGAAAACATTAAAAATGCTACAAAAGTAAAAGACATCAACCAGCTCTCTGCTTTATGTTAAAAATAAAAAAATAAGGAGGGGGCAGGGAACGGCCCATCTCCATCCTATAAGTTAATGATGCTGGCGAAGGCGCCACCATTATTCTCTCTATGAATACATTTGCATAAATATTATTGCTTGGGCCTTGTTAATCACAACAGCTGAAACCCTGCCCTCACCTCCACCCCCACCTAAAAAAACAGAAATGTATGAAAAAAGAAAAAATATGCCCCTAGCCAGTTCCAACTAATACAAACATATTGGGGCATTCCCATTAATTCTATCTAGAGAGCACAATTATATCAAATTATACTTGCTGTTTTGTCTCCTGTTTTTTTTCCCTCAGCATTTGACTCTGAAGATTTTCCCACATAAACAAATAACCTTCCCAACATGACTACTAACGTGTGCTCTTGTGTACCATGGTTTTCTTAAGCAACCCCCTTTAGTTGGACATTCGAATGGTTTCCTTTTATTTTTGCCTCTCCCTCTATTACAGTATTACAACATGAAAAGGAATATCCTTGAAAATATCAATTTTGCAAACTCTGAGTCACTCCTAACTACTTATTAGATTTCCAGAAATTGCATTAATGGATCAAAAGGTATTAAAATTTTGGAAACGCCTTCTCTTTTTTTTTTTTGCTGGGGAGGTCATCTAGGAAGCGCAGGCCTGCCCTTAAAATCTGGGTGAGAAAACAGCCCAGGTGGGCTCTACCAAGTGCACCCCTCATTACTGACCCAGAAGGACCCAGCCGGACCCAGCCAAGTTCTTCTGGTACTGCCGGAGCCCGGGGCCAAACCACTGCTGAGATCATTTCCTGCACAGAGCTGCACCACTGACTTGGAAATTTTCAAAACAAAACTGAAGGCACAAGTGTGTGTAGGTGCAAGGTATGGAGCTACTACTGGGGTTCAATGCTGAAATGGCCTCCCTGTGCCAGCAAGAGGATGGTAAATTGGGTTTGATTTTGGAACGTGGTGGAAGCATTTACAATTAAGTAAAGAAGACAAAGCCAAGTCCAGAGTACAGAAAAGTCTACCAACTCCTGAAGAGCCTACCTGTCACCTAGAAACCCAGAAGGAGACCACTGAAGACCAATTACACAAAATGCTGTGTGTAATCCATTTTATCCCAAGATCCATTAATCACCTGTCACTTGGCTTCTGCTGGAGTTATCGATGCCCCTGGTGCTGGGAGGTCAAGGGGCTCATGGAGCAATAAAAGAACAATGGAAATGGGAAAATGGTCCCAGGAGCTGCCGGCCACTCTGTGCTCCGATGACTGGGGACGGACCCCATCCTGAGAGCTCTAAGGGGAAGGATGGTAGTGAGAATGCAGAGCTGCCTCAGCCTTGAACTTGGACTGGAAGATGCTTCCTGGTACCCAGGGTTCATCATGACTTCACATCATCTCTTCTCCCTAGTGGAGAAATCTGTTCTCAGCTCAGACCTCGTCCAATCAAAAGACATAAAAAAACCATCCTTTCCCCAATCAGGATGGGAGCAAGAAATTAGCTACCCGGTGTTCATCCCACTACTGTTTATAATAAATCAAAAATTTGGGAAAAAAGCTGCTATTCAACAGAAGTCAGATATATAGAGAATCTCCAAATTTATTGTTTAAAAAATAATAAATTGACAATGACATGAAACTCTGCTCAAGGTATCTTGTTGGGTGGAAAAAGATGAACAGATGGCAGAGTCAACAGGGTCCTGTATGATGTAGACCAAAATGATGTTTCTTTATCTATGATGAGACCGTGGGAGAGCTCTCTCTCTTCCTTCCCCTCATCTGTGTTTCCTAAATTATACACTATATTTTAATGAGGAAAGAAGTATCGGCTGGCTCGGTTTGTTCCGTGCTGCGTTAATCCCTCCTTCACCCCAGCGCAGCAGAAAATTTCAGAGGCCGAAACGCTGATCCGGCAGATGGCTAGGGTCGGAGCACAGGGCTGCAGTGCCGCGCAGTTGTTAATAAATAATTAGTGATGGGCCTTTCTCCAAGCACTTTGGAGGGAAGAAACGCCGCCTCGTACGTAAGCCGGGTGAAAAAAGACTCCGGACTTGGAACTTCGAGCAAGTTCAAGCACAGACTTGCAGAGACTTACCCAGGAAGCAACACAACCCCTGGGTGGACCTGCTTCTTTCAGAACAGCAGGAGACCCGTGGAGAAGGGAAAAAGAACCAGCAGGGCATGGAGGGGGATTTCTGCATCGTGGCGCAGGGTTTCTGTGTGGGGTGGTGGAAAACTTCCAGTGAATGAGATGAATCCACTGAAAATGGTATGCCTGGAAGTGGATGGGATGGGAAATTTCAACACGTGTCTCCGCAATTGTAAAGAGAGGAAGCAAAGAGGCAACGGCACTTAGATGCAGTACACGATCCTGGACTTGAACTAGTAGTGGAGGAGAAAACACCCAAAAGGATATTATTAGGACAATGAAAAAAAAATGGACTATAGCTTGATATCTATGTTAAATTTCTTGAATTTGATAACTGCACTTAAGGTGGTCACATAAGTGAATATCCTTGTTCTTAGGAAATGTACATGAGAGTATTATGAGTTCACGGAGCATGATGTATACAACCTATACTGAAATGTTTACAAAATAGATTTGATAGACAGTCTGATAGATAGATAGATAAATGATTGATAGATAGATAGAAAAATGATTACTAGAGATAGATGATAGAAAGATGGATGTAGAGAGGGAAGGAAGGAAGGAAGGAAGGAAGGAAGGAAGGAAGGAAGGAAGGAAGGAAGGAAGGAAGGAAGGAAGGAAGGAAGATGATGGATGATAGATAGATAATAGATTGAATGACAACAAATGTGGGGAAATGGTACAAGTTAGTAAATCTGGGTACCTGGATGGGGGATTTATTAGGGTTCTCTGTATCAGTTTTAATATTATTTTTGCAACTGTCCTGTAATTTTGAAATTATTTCCAAACAGTTTAAAAACTTTAAAAAATGATTCAGCAGAACCTGGAAGGGAAAACAGTGGGACCAGAACAAGTCCCCTGCTTTGAGAAGGACGGTAACCAGCGTCTTAGGGAGGAGATGTCTCCATCGGATACAGCCTCTGGTGCCTGGACACCCGGCGTATTGTATTGCTGCAGATGGGCAGCCAGCCTGGGAACACAGCGTAAGTAAAGCAGGCACGAAGGACCCCTTGCATCTGTGGCTTCAGCAAGAATTATTTCTCTCTGGTATACTATACTCACAGAAAACTTTTTTTTTTTTAAACAAAGTGCAGTTTCTACATGAAGGCATGTTTTATTCCACTTTTAGTTCCTATTTCTGGAAAGGCTTGGATTTGGCCATTGATTCTGAATTCATTTGAATGGCAGTGCAGGGAGTAAGGGGTGTCCAGGCAGAGGTGCAGCCTGGGACGCGGAATCTGCTGGGACACTGGCCGGCTAGAAGCCCCCACTCCACTGCCTCAGAAGGTGGCGGAGCCTCAACCCAGAGCCCAGCCCCACCCCTGTGGTGCCTCCTTCCAGCTACCTGCCACCTCCCAGAGTTGATCTTCTAACCCCTCAAGTGGCCATGACAAAATGAAATAAATTAACAGAAAAAGAAGAGATGGAGTAAGAAAGAGCACCCATCATGCTGATGAAAATAATCTTCCTAATTAAGTTTTTAAAAAAAAATTAAATTAAAACAGTGGAGGGAAGAAAGGGTTTGGGTTTTTTAGCTTTGGCTTAAACTGTCACAGAATTCCCAGGACATGGAGGTGGAAACGGATGTTTGTAAAGCCCCACCTGAAGCTGCAAGGGCCGCTGGGCCCTTGCTGGGAGGGGCTGGAAGCTTTGCTGTTAATTGTTTTCCCTACAAAGATCTGGAGCCTGGAGGGGTGAGGGAGCTGGCTCCCAGCCCAAGTGTCCCAGACCCCAGAGCCAAGCTGCTCCCAGGAAACACATACCTGAACCAGGGGCTGCCGAAAGAACACCAGGGTCCCCGCCCCATGCAATGAACTTTGGACTGAAAGCAGGATCACTTTTTTTTTTTCATTTTATTGAGATATATTCAGATGCCAGGGAGTCATATAAAACAAATCGTAGATTCGATTGTTCACAGTACCATTACGTAGTTGTATGTTCATTACCTAAATCAATCCCTGACACCTTCATTAGCACACATACAAAAACAACAAGCACAACAACCCAAAGTGAAAAAG
>PVKY010014527.1:0-10550 GCA_004027775.1 Bradypus variegatus | reverse complement strand
GGTGCTAGTAGGATGAGGGAGCAGAGGATGCAAACCTTGCTACTAGGATTGGTAAGACGGAGCTCAGTGATGGTTTCAGAGGATGACAAAGGGCAGTGGGGGTGGGGAGGTTCTTTGAGGGAAGCTGGGCTGTCATAGGAGGGGGAAGACTAGGCTGTAGCTGGAGGGGGTTGTGGGACCCCAGCAATTATTTCAAGATGAGAGACCCGTCTGCTGAAAGAATTTGAGATACGGGGAAAGGAGTGGGGAGGACCCAGGTCCCTGGGGAGATGCGAGGGCATGGACCTCGCCCACGTCCACTCACGGGAGAGAAGAGTGTAGGAGGTGACGGGCTGGGGAGGGGAGGCAAGAAGCAACCGCTGAAGCTCTTTGGTAGCTGGTTTCCATTTGCGTCTCTACTTTCCGAGCGCAAGAGGGGCCAAGGTCACAGGGCTTGGGGCGCTGGGAGAACTCACGTCGGTGTTGCAGGAACGGTGCCGCCGTCTCTCGCCCAGGCAGTACTTGCCCCCGATGGTTGGCCTGGAAGTGGAGGGGAGGCAGAGGAGGAATGGGACGGGGGAAGATGTGAGACGGGGGCCGCCCCTCTCTCCTGGGAAGGGGTCCTGAGGGCTGACCTGGGGCTGTCGCAGTGGCGGCTGGAGGAGGACACGCCGCCGCCACACGTCCGGCTGCAGTCGCCCCACGGGGCCCACGGGCCCCAGGCCCCATCCACGCCCTCTGGCCGGGACCCGAATGGGACGCACACCCGCTTGTAGCACCACTGGGGTGAAGGGAGAGGAGTGAGGCTGGTTCCGCGGAAGCTCACGAGCTCGGCGCCCGCACCCCCGTCCCCGCCCCCGCCGGAGGTCTCACTCCCTCTCGGATGGAACAGATGAGGCGGGTAGCGAGAGCTTAGGGGCGTGGCCTGGGAGCCAGGGACCGGGGAAGGGGCGTGGCCTACGCAGACTGCGCGCGGCAGGCGTGGCCAAGGTCTGGGGCGCAGCCCGGCGGGGTCTGCGGCCGGCGCTCACCCCCTTGTCGATGGTGTGCGTCTGGCACAGCGTGCCCTCGGCGGCCGGGATGCTGTTGGTAATGCACCGGTTGCTCTTGCTCAGACACCACAGCTCGCTGCAGACCTCCTGCGGGCCGAGGCGCCTGCTCAGGCTCGCTCTCCCTCCCTCCTACCTCGGGCAGCCCGCCCGACTCGGGAGGACCCAGGTGGTCCGCATGCTACCGCCCGGAGCGGGGCACCAGCGCTCCTTTCCTGGGTCTTCTTGGGTCCCCATGTGGGGAATGGCCTGGAAACCCCTCTTCTGCTAGGAAACTGCGCTCATCGAATTCCTTTAGGAATTATCATCCCCATTTTACTGCAGAAAACCAAGTCTCAGGCAGGAAAAGGTTGAGACAGGTACGGTCACTTGCAGCAGCCCGGATTCTAATTCATATATTCGATTGCAGGATCTGTGCTCTAACTAATCCGCAGTTCAGCCCCCGGCAACACCTATGGGCTGCCTTTGGGATCTGTTAAGGGATGCACGATCTTGGTTTCCTTTTCGAGATGGGTGCAGCAAGCAGTTCAGGGGTAACGTGTTTCTTCCAGGCCTGGAAGGCGGTTCAGGACAAGGCCCCCCCTCCCATCTCTAATTTTTCTACCTGACGGTTCTCCTTGTCCCCCCCTCCCCCACCCAAACCAGAGAGGCTCCCAATGCTTTTTCAGATGTGGGATACTGGGAAGGGGACAAAACCAGGATGGGTCTGTGTGGGATTTCTTCTTACCCCAGTGAAAAACCCACCCACCTTCCTGTCTGAATCCCACTTGGGCTTGCTGGCCCAGGCCCTGGCAGGAGTTGTACCAATCCCAGCAAGTAACTCTGACACTTTAGGTACAGATTAATATCTCTGGATAAGCCCACTGGGTTCATCTATGGCCTGATATTAGATACTTTAGACTTAATTCCGGGTCTTCCCAGAATCCCAGGGGATCTTTCTGCCCCTTTCTATAGACATGTATAATCCCCCTTTAACATAATTCTTCTAAACTTTGAGGAGATATGGGATTAGACCAACTGATGGCTGTAGGATGGGAACCTTTCTGGGTCAGCCTCTGAGATACCTGTACCTAAGAAGTTTGGAGGGTTTCCCTAAAAGCTGCTCCCTCACATCTGCTCGAGGATCTCTGACTTCTGTCCCTTTCTGCAGGGGGCACCTGTCAGCTAAAAACTCAGCCTGGTTTCCTGGCTTCACTTGGCCTATCCTCCCGGCCATTTCTAAAAATACCAATTCAGTCCAGCTCCATTCCCATTTCTGACACCTCCTAAAGAGACCTATTTTAGCTTTGCTTTTGGCCTTCTCTCCACAAGGAGGCACTGTGGTACATATGAATGCGTCGAGCCACTCTGGGAGACCCCAACTCTGACTTGCAACACATCTCCACTCTCTGGGCCTCAGTTTCCTCATTTGCTAGATAAGCAGCCTAATGCCTGCCTTGCCTACATTGCAAGGCTGCAAGGGAACATGACACGGTGGGCATGAAATGCCCTGTGATTGGGTAACAAAGCCCACAGCTATCCCTGGATCAGCTCTTTGCATGTATCAACATATTTACATGTAGTAAATAACTTCCCCTTTTGCAAGGAGGGACTTGAAGATGTTCCTCTGGAAATTAAAAGGAAGGTTCATTTCAACACATAGCCAGCACCAGCCCAGGCTTGACAGTCTGACAGACCATTCCCACCCCCCACCCCAATCTGATCCCCCCCCGGATTCAAATCCCATCCCAGCCTAGCCTCATTCTCAAATTGTGACCTTGGGTGAGTCAACCTCCCTACACTTCAGTCATATTTTATCTGAGGGGATAAAAGGATTGTCAGAAGTTTAAGTGAGATGATATGCTAGTACATCGTGAATGTTCAGTAAATGTTAGCCATCATCATCGTTGTTAGGGTATCTGGGACACAGTATTTGCTCAGGGGTAGCTTCAGAATTCTTTAGAAATTCATTAGAGGACCTTGTAGTTACCTCCCAAATTAGGGTGGAGGGCAAGAGTAGAACATTAGTTAAATATAAACCTTTCCAGGGTTTGTCTCCTTGTCTTGCATTGGCAGCCACTCAGCCTTTGTGAACAAAGAAAATGAAGTGTGGGCATTTTATCTGCTGCCCACTCTCTGCTTTGGCTTAACATGGCATTAGCTTGGACACGGCCATGCAGACTTTTGCTCTGATTCTTTGAGTCTTGAGGGGGACTGGGCCTGGGCCACCAGGGCTGAGGCTGTGAGTGGGGAAGTGTATTTAAGGAACCCAGGGAGGTGGGCAATGGAGAGGGAGACCCTGGCTGAGCGGGTGACCCCTGGTGGCTGAGCTAAGAAGCTAGCAGGTCTTCAGCTCCCTGGGAGGAGCCGGGAGTGGGCCCCTGGCTTGCTTGTCTATGCAGAGATGGGGATATGGGAGCTGGGAAAGAGGGAGAGTGGTCCAGAAAATCAGAGCTCATCCAGTCAAGGATTAGGGCCAGGAGAGCTTGTGAGTCAGTCTTTAGGGGATGTGGGGAATGAAGACAGGGCATCCCCGGAAGGCTCTGCTAAGTTCTTTGCCAAGTAGGGAAAGCACCCTCCCTAGGGAAACTTCCACGTCAAGCTGTTTAGTTAAAAACTCCCTGGTTAGGGGTCCTGGGACTAGGGTCCTGCTGAAGTCCACAGGTGACCTGATGGGCTGGACAGAAAGCAGCCTCACAGCTCACCCCTGGAATCAGGGGTGCCATCCTAGATACCCAAGGGTTGTCCAACTGCTTGTGACATTTGTACACCCCATGCACCTCCGTCCTGCCAGCTCCCCTGGGGGCTCACCTCCCTTCCCAGCTCTCCCACCCCCACTGCCCAGGGTGGGTGCCTGTGTGGAGTTTCCCGCCCCCAGCCCTCCCAGGAAGGAAAGCAGGAAGGCTCTCTCTACCCCGTATTTACACTGACGCGATTTGACTCCGTGCTGGAAGCGGCACTGCTCATCTGCATCATAAGCCTGGCCGGGTGCCACTGTTGGGTACACGAAGTCCTGTCTGGGGGGCCGGTTGTTCAGGCACAGCCCCAGGCCTAAGCTGTAGGGAGGCGAGAGGAAGGCAGCAGTCACACCGGGGAGCCGCCCTGCATCAGCCCCCATCCCTCCAGGCGACAGGACCCTTCTCAGAGGTAGCCCTGATTCCCAGAGCCCCACGCCCCCAATGTGAGAATGACCCCCTCAGCGGGACACGCAGGGTCGCCCTCACTCCAGAAAGCTGGTGATGTAGTCACGGCTGCAGGATGACCATACGAACGGGTTGGTCTTCATGGTGATGTGGGCAGCCATGAGCTTTGCTGGGTCTTGGCCACGGGCCCCGCAGCTGTTTCCAACACCGTCGTGGTTCATGCCGAACCTAGGGAGGGGGTGTCTGCTCTGCTGGGTGCTGGGAGGACCCACCCAGCCCCTCCCGTACTCCACCTCCTTTGTCCTCAGGCCTCACGTGTGTCCGATCTCGTGGGCGATGGTGAAGGCTGTGGCTAGGCCGATGTCCTCATTGATACTGCAGCTTCTCTCTCGCTCGCACATCCCGCCCACTGGGGCCAGGCCTGGGAAACGGGCATGTGGGGGTGGGCCTGGGGGCTCAGGGCTGTGCTGGCTGGCCTCATCCACCCTGCCAGGACTCCCCCCAGGACCTGGGCCACCCAGTCTGCTGCCTTCAAAGGTCCCTGAAACTTATGGGGCTTGGGTACCTAGTGTGCCACAGGGTTTGTTCTTGTAGATGCAGATATCATAGCTGTGGAATAAGAGGGGAGCAGTGAGAGGACTGGGGTGCTTCCCTAAGCCCCACTGATCCCACCATGTGATCTCTGGGTTGAGATCTGCCTAGGAGGCGCTACCTGCCTCCTACCCCTTGCCTCACATACTGTCCCAGCTGGAGCCAATCAGAAGACCTTGGGGATGCTGGAGGTACACGAGTGAATGAATGAATGGGTGTGTGAATGAGTATATCAGTGTTTAAGTGGCCCAACACCCAGTGGCCACTGCTATCCCTGGCTCCCCTAACGGAAAATGAGGATTTCCCGTCCCTCCCATCTCCCAGCAGAAGTGACCCCTGCTCAGACCTCAAAGGTCCCCTAGACCACTTGCTCCTTGCCCCTCACCGCGTGATGAGTACAGCTGTGTCATGGTTGGCCATGCCGTTCTCTGGGATGGCGTTGCCATGGCCGTTGCGGTTCACGATGGACTTCTGCCACTTGCAGAAGCTGTCCAGGGACTTCCCGGCATGGTGGGTGATCTCCAGGGTGGGCTGGGGATGGACAGAGTGAGATGCATGGGTGCCAGCCACCCTGGGGAGGGCAGGCAACACTGATGTGGAAGGGAAGCGGTGGGGTTGCCCGCACCTGGTCCTCTGTGAGCAGGATGAGGCGCGTTACAAGGATGTTAATGATGTTTCCCAGACTTGAGTCCTGGAAAAGTTTGGCAACCTGACCTCCAAGAAACAAGAGAAACCGAGTCTTAAGAGGAGTCCAGGGTGAAAAAGAAAAAAGCAGACAACAAGGACAGCAGCTTGCTTGAATCTGCTGCATAGATTTCCAAGAATAGGTGCTACTATCATACCCATTTTACAAACGTCAAAATGAGAAGTTAAGACGCACAGTTGTTGGGTGGCAGAAGTGGGATTCACTTTTGGGTAAGCCAATTTGCAAAGCCCTGGTTGCTTCCTGGCACATTTCTAACTTAACCTGTCAGCTGGTCTGTCTCCCTGACCCCACCTGTCTGCTCACCCTCCACCGGCTACTTGGAGATGGCCTGAGGGCTGTGCAGAGCTAACCTCATTCCACAGCTGTGTGAAAGTGCCAACTTAGGCAGCAGTGGAAGCAGTGACTAGAAGGAGAAAGTGGTGCAGGGGGTGTGGAGGAAACAGATGGAAGCTGTGCAGTGAGCTCTTGAAGCCCTGGGTTCTCATGGCCTATGGAGGATTGAATTATGTACTTTAGATGTGTTCTTAATCCTAACCTGCATTCCTATGGGTGTGAACATATATTAAGTAGGTTCTCTCAAAGATGTTATTCTTAGTTAAGATGTGGCCCAACTGAATGAGTTTGAGTCTTAATCCAGACTGATGGAGCCCTCTATAAAGAGAAGATAGTCAGGCATAGACACAGAAAACCATGGGGAGGATCCAGAAGCCAGAAGCCAACAGAACCCAGAAGAGAAAGAAGAGGACATTGCCAGGTGATGGGAAAGCAAAGGAACCCCAAGAATTGCCAGCAAGCTAGCACCAGAACATCAGTCTTCAGGGAGAAAGCAGGCCTTGCCAATATTTTGAAGTTGTACTTCTGGACTCTGCAACAGCGAGCCACCCAATAAACACTTGTTGTTTAAGCCAACCCATTGTGTGGTATTTGTCATAGCAGCTCAGGCAAAACTGAGACATTGTCCTATCTGGAATCCCTGGGAAAACCCTGGTGGGAGGTTTTAGGAAACTCTGAAAGCCTAAGGGAGGGTGGCAGAGCTGGGATAGAATGTACTGGGTTCAGAGACATATCGGACCATCTGTGAGCCTGCTAAACTTTTTGTCTTCCCTCTCTGTGCAGTGAAACAAGAGCACCATTCCTCAAGCCTCATACCTTACCTGGCTTCCCTACTACCAACCCTGATTTGCCCTATGAGGTAGACACTGTTATAAACCCATTTTAGAGGAAGAACCTGAGGTTCACAGTGGTCAAGTGTCTTGCCTGTGGGTCAGGGAGGTAAGCCTATATGAATTTATAGGTGGGTGTTTGTGCAACCACTCTGCATGTGTACAGATATGTGTCCATGTGTGTACTGCTGACCTCAATAAGTGCCTCCAGGCGGTGTGCTTATTTCAAATAGCAAACACACAGAGTGTGTAACAAGCCCTGTCCTAAGCGCTCTATCAACTCAGTGAAGTTTCTGTAGCCTTACAAGGTAGGTTTTACTGATGAGTAAACCAAGGCAAAGAGGTGAAGCACATTGCCCAAGGGCACGCAGCTAGAAAGTGGTAAAGCCGGGATTTAAATCAATCTGGCTCCAGAGCCTGTGCCCCTAGCCACTGTGCTATGTAAGTTCAATGCCAAGAGCAGCCCTCTTCCATGCCCGGGGAGGGGGAGCCACTTACAATGTTCATGATGGCCAGCACGTATTGTTCCACGTCTCGGCGCCCATGGTAGGCCACCATCATCTTGTCAGCCACCACCAGCGTCTCCACATAGCGCTCTCGGCTGACAGAGCGTTTCAGGCCTGGCTGGCCACGCTCTGTTTCATTCCCCAGGGGCCGGGCAGGTGGCGGCTTCAGGGTACGAAGCCACCACGGCCGCCCCTTCCATGGCTTCTCATCTGTGGGACCCAGCACAGCAACTAAGCTCCAACAATTGTCTTGACACCCCCTGACTCCCCAGTTGTCCCTTTACCCATTCATTCTGCTGCCTGTTATTATTGTTCAACGACCTGCCTGTCTGAGGGTACACTTGCCTGATGGCTATTAACCATGTAACTTTTTTATCAGGCATTCTGATTACACATGTGCCCAGCTGTACCACTACCTGGACATCTGCTTCTACAGTGGTATAACTGTTTAATAACAGTTGTTATTCAACCTGTTTGGCTGAATAACAGCCGGATGTCCCCACTGTCTGGCTGTACAACAGCCCAGCTGTCCCACTGCCCAAATGTTCAGTTGTTCAGCAGTCTGGCTGCCCCACACCCCAATGTCTAATTGAAAAATTGCATGACCATCCCATGGCCAAACTGGCTGATCGAACCAGTTCCAGTTCCCAGTGTTCCACTACCAGTCAGCCTGGTTGTACAATTTCCTGACAATCCCACTTCCCAGATATATTGGTGTGCTACAGTCTGCCTCTCTGTCTGAACTGTGTGGTTGTACAACTTCTTAGTCTTTCAACTGAGCAGCTTTCTGGTGAATGCACTGCCCAACTCTCTGCTTATACAGAAATCCAAGTGCCCCCTTTGTCTTACCGCCTGACTGCCCCACTGGTAGGTACAAACACTTGACTGCTACACCATCTCACTCTGTCTGTACAACTGACTATGGGTGTATGTCTACCATACTGTTCAACTCACAATCATATTATACAAATGATTTCATGTTCCTCTGCTCTGTCTTTCCACCGAATGTCTATCTGGTTTTCTCACTGGAAAATTGTTCTGGTTATGTACTTCCTCGATGTATAGCTTTCCTAGTCTCCTGTTTCCTAAATGTGTGACTGTATAGCTCTCCCCGATCAGTCTGTTCATAAGTCTCATCTTTTGGATGGCGGCATCACACTTCTTCTGCCTAGCATTTTGATTGTAAAACTGCTCGAGGATCTCATACAACTATCTCATTGCCTAACTGTCTAATTATACAATAATCCTAGAGATGTAATGGTGTTACAATTGGACATCTGCCTGTCTCCCTCACTGTGGGAACATCTGTCTGTGGCAGTAATGGACTGTTCTACTGCCCTCCTACTTAGCTGTCTGTACAACTCTAAGCTGTTCCCCTGCCCAGTGGACTGATGGGACTCTCTGATTATATCGTATCTCTTTCTCTGTACTTCTCTTACTCCCATTGCATACCTGCCCACTCACCTTCTGCTGCCTACCTCGGCCTCAAAGCACAAGTGTTGTAGAGCTCCTTTGCCGATCCCCAGAAAGAAAGTCATACCTCTCACTCCACAGGCTGTGTCCAGGTGGGGGTGGCGCAGGGAGGAGCGCTTGTACACCACATGGGGGCCACTTTCCTCTGGGCCCCGGGGAACTTTGGCTCCACCTTGCAGGGGCTCGATCAGGTACTCTTCCTTGTCTGCCACAATCAGGCCATGCTGGGGTTTGGGGAGTGGAGTGGAGGGCAAGGGGTCAGGTTCTGGCTCCCGGGATCTCTCTGATTTCATTCCTTCTACTCTTCCTGGGTTCACTTTGTCATTCCTTTTCTCATTTCTTGAGATGGATGTTTGGCTTATCCATTTTCAGCCATGTATAACTAAGGCTATGCATTTTCCTGTAAGTACTGCTTTAGCTGTATCTTGAAAGTATTAAGTAGCTCAAAATACTTTAAAAAATTCCACTGATTCCTTCTCTGACCCATGAGTTATTCAGAAGTGTATTTCTTAAGTTCTAAACCATGGGTACTTTCCCCTGCTTCCCAGAACCCTCGGCTTACCAGGCCCCCACAGGTGCTGATGGCCACATGGGAACTGCTAGCCTGGCCTTGCAGGTGGCCAGAATAGAGGCAGTGCGGCCGGGCAGCCCTCTGCCAGGCCAGACCCTCTCGTGTCCAGTATTCCACCAAGACATGCCCTGCCAATAAGCAGGGGCTGCGGGTCAGGTTCAGCAGGAAGTGGGTGCTAGATGCGGCCACCTTGTAGAAGAGACGGGCTTCAGCTGCAGCCCCTGTGCCCCGGCGCTGCCTCCGGAGGCCAGGGGGAGAGAAGGCCAGCAGTGCCCCATTGTGGTCCACACGGGTGGGGAAGGTGATCTCATAGCTCTCCAGACTGGACAGGAACTCATCTGTGGGTGAGGAGCAGGGGCAGACCCCTGGAGTTGGCTCACGGCACCAGCCTGGATGACCCCTGTGTCTTAGCTGCCTGGCTTCTGGAAATCGTGATGCTGGCCTCATTGACCCCTGTACCCAGGTCACTGGTGCAGAAAGACTCTGGCTTTTAACGGACACCCAGGGCCTTCCCTTGATGCTCCCCTCTCCCCCCGCTTTAGCCCTGTGATTCCTCTTTTTGATGGGACCTTACTAGCTTTCTCAGCTACTTGTTCCCTCCCCACCACCCATGGACAGCCCCCTACCTTGAGATTGGAAGGCCTGCGTGACCTCTAACGCGAGGCCCAGCCCCAGGGCAAGGGCCCAGTGGAGGATCTGGCAGGCGGGAGCCATGGAGACCACGTGTCCACATGTCTTTCCCCAGCCCCGGCTGCCAGCAGCCTCTGCAGTGCTGCCTGCTGTGCTCACAGCCGGAGTAGCATCTCTGGGCTCCTGGGAGGAGGGAGGCCGGTCAGAAGCAGGGGATGGAGGGCTGGTCCCACTGCCCACTACAACTAAGGCCAAGGCCCCCACCAGGCTGGCCCCCTCACTCCCAGCCTGAGGACCCTGAAGGCCCTTTCCTCTTCTGGGAACCCCCGGACAGGCAGGGACCAGTGAGTTCCTACTATGTGCTAACTACTGGCCTGAGGGCTTGCCACCATTTCATCTGCATAATAACCCAGAGAGGTGCATCTTCATGCACCTCATTTATAGACCAGGAAACAGACTCCCGGCAGTGATACTATTTGCCCATGAATCTGGGGCAGAGCTCAGACTCATTCATTGGTAAGGACTGTGCAGGCCTACCCCACCCCCACCCCACCGCGCCCCGCCCTTCCCCAGCTCAGAGACAGACAACAGACAAGTCCACGGAGGCAAAACGAGGGTGGTTCAGATGATGACTCATTCTCTAGAGGAGAGAACAAAACAGGGAGGCTCGGAAACCGAGATGTGAGGTGCAAAGCTGAGACAAGAGGAAACCCTTTGGGTGAAGAGAGAAGACGGGTGCATCAGGTAGAAGGAAAAGCTC
>PVKY010014526.1:0-10532 GCA_004027775.1 Bradypus variegatus | reverse complement strand
GTGAGGGGTGGGGCACGTGAACCCAGCCTTGGGGGCACTGACAAGGTGAAGCCATGGGAATTCCACATGCAGCCTGACTTGGGGGAAGGAAAGTTATGAGCTCCTCTTCCTCACCACAGATTCTACAACCCAATCCCCAATCCAGGTAACCTTTGGGGCATGGTTGGGAATATCAAGAATTGTTCACTTAATTGGAGATAGAACTGGCTTAGGTAGGGTGGAGGGGAAAGAAGCACTTTGGCACAGGGTGCTGCCTGGAGGAGGATCAACACGACGGGGGAAAGGGAGATGAAAGGACCAGGGGGGCCTGTGCCAAGTAAGCAGTGATGGGCTAGGGGACGAGAGGAAAAGGCATCGAGACGAAGCTATTGAACATAAACCAGAGGGCACAAGTGAGACGCCACGTTGCTTTAAGTGCCGTGAAAACAAAATGGCCACAGAAGCATAATGATTAAAGATATGGGATGGATTAGAGACACGGCTAAGTGACGTCTTGGCTTTACAACTTACAAGCTGTGCGACCTTAAACAAGCCAATTAACCTCGCTAAGCCTCAGTTCCCTCATCTGTAAAACAAGGATGATTCTTATGGTCCTTTTGGTACCTGATCACCTCCCGTGGGTCACCTCTGGTTTCTGCTGCCGCTGAGGAGGATGGTTCCATGGGTGCTCACGCTCCTGCAAAGAGGTCTGCGCTTGAGGATGGTGCCAGGGGATTCTTGGGTGGTGGGCTTTGGCCATTGGGCCTTGGAGTCTTTCCTGAAGCAGAGGTGCCGCTGCTCTGCGAGTGCAGGGAAGTTACTGCCCCCAGCTGTGACCCTCAACCAAAGGGGGAGGGAGCCAGAGGGCCAGTGGCCCAGCTGGGGTTGATTAGCCTCCCCAGCCTTGGGAGACGATCCGGAGGGGCCCAGGGCTGGGAGCCTCTCTTGCCTACAGCAGCAACCTCCATAACTGAGTCTGGATCGACTTTTCCCTCCTTTCCTGTGTCTTTCCCCTTGTTCATCTCTCCTGCTTCCTGGGATTCCCTTTCTAACAGACAAGCCCCATCCAAGTCCTTATCTCGGGCTCTGGGACATGGGAGCCCAAACTAAGAACAGTAGCTGCCTTAGGAGGTGGCTGTAAGGATTACAGGAGATAACCCACGAAAGGCTCTTGGAAGAGGAAATGAACACCCAGGTGACTGAGAAGAAAAAAGCAGCCCCTGACATCTGTGAGCTGGGCTGTTTCTCACAGCGACAACGGGCATCTCTCCTGTCAGACCAAAACAGTTTCTCAGAACTCCAACATCAGACGTGGCCACTCTGAGTGAGTGAGGCAGAAACAAGGTCACTGTGCTACCAAAAATAACCAAACACCCTCTCTCTTGGTTAAAATGAGAGACTACTGCTGCTTCTCCAAATACGGCTCTAGCCTTGCTCTAGTCTGCCCCCGATAGATAAGATTTCCTGACCATAGAATTGCCCCACTTTTGATGGCCTCCAGTCCAGAGCACAGCGTCCCCTCCTCAGAGCCTCCCTCGAATTGCCCCCTCAGAGCCCACATCCTCTCGTGGGTTCTTCCTAACAGCCTCTCCTGAGGTGCCCAGCCCAGAGAGGCAAGGCCTGGAGACGGGCTCCCCGACCCCACAACATTCGTTAAGCACCTGCTCAGCTGCTTAGCAAGCATGAATTGGCCACCTACTGAATGCGAGTGCTGAGCTGTGTAGAGCTGGAGTCGAAGCCCAAACAAATTAATCTGAAGACCCAATCTCTGCCCTGGAGGATTGTATGGCCTAATCAGGGAAGAGGGCACAGTCTTGTAGGAAACGGGGTCAGTCTGGATTGTTAAAGGGACACGGTTGTGGCCCAATGAGCACTTCGCTTTTGCTATTCTTATATCATTTTACTAGGATCTGTGCAGCCACAGAACGATTATAACTATGTCAGACTTAATGGAATATTTTCTATTTACTTTTATGTCATTAAAGTCAAGCATGTTTTGGTGTGACTGTGTGATTGTGAAAACCTTGTGGCTCACACTCCCTTTGTCCAGTGCATGGAGATGAGTAGAATAATAGGGACAAAAACTAAATGAAAAATACAGTGAGATGGGGGCGGGGGATGGAATGTTTTGGGCGTTCTTTTTAACCTTTCTTTTTTTGTTTATTTATTTTGGAGTGAAGTTGATTCTGGTGATGAATCCACAAGTATATGATGGTGCTGTGAATAGTTGATTATACACTGTGGATGATCGTAGGGTATGCGAATATATCTCAATAAAACTGTATTAAAATAGAAGCAAGGAAAATATAAAAATTATGTTCTACCCAATAACTAACATAACTCTAGGAAAAATGTAAAGAAAAAAAATCAAGAATGTTTAAGGATTTTATCTGGAAATAAATTTGGGGCAATTTTATATGGTATCAGACGCCTCTGATGACTGTGTTTGCCACCATCGGTGATGTCGTGAGCATAGCACTGGCCCTTGGTGGGACGGGATGAGAAGGGCACGTCACCTCTGTGCTCTTCCTCCCAGACACCCATCACCCCCGTCTAAAAATGAGAACGATATCCAACAAGCACAAATTAAGGGGCATTTTATAAAATCTCCGTCAGTCCTTGTTCTCATGTCCCAGGCCGCCATAGCGAAGAGCTGCGGACTGGGTGTCCGAAGCAACAGGGACTTACTGTCTCACAGCTCGGGAGTCTCGGTGTCCGAAAACTACAGGCCTCGGCTGCGCCCCACTTCCTGCGAGGTCTGAGGGGCTCTGGTGCTGGCCTGGTAGCGTCCACGGCAGGACCCGGCCTCTGCCTCCATCCACGGCTGTCCTCCCTCTGTCTGCTGTGTCCAGTTCTTCCCTTCTTGCAAGGACCCAGCCGTGGGGGTCAGGCCCCCCAGTCTAGTCTGGCCTCATCTTAACTAATATCATCTGCAAACACCCTGTTTCCATAAAAGGTCACACCCATGGGACCAGGGGGTAGGACTTGACCATATCTTTTTTGGGGGACAAATTCAATGCCCCAGAGGACTCCTCAAAACTTTCAAGGTCATCAACAACACGGAAAGTCGGAGAAACCACCAAGGCCAAGAAGAGCCTCCGGAGTCACGACAACCAAATGCAGTGCAATATCCCACATGGGACGATGCACTAGAAAAGGGCATTAGGGAAAAACTAGGGACACCTGAATAAAGGGTGCAGTTTAGTTAATAACAATGTATGAATATTGGTTCAGTAATTGTGGCAAATGCACCATCGTATCGTGAGACCGTAACAATCAGGGAAACTGGGTATGGTGTTTATGGAAGCTATCTCTGCAACTCTTCTGTAAATCTATAACTATTCTAAAATAAAAGTTTTATCAAAATGAACAAACGAGCAAACCTTTGATTATTGCACATTCTGTGTACCCTTTCCCTAGAGGTAAATTCTGGTCGTTAGTGCTTCCTATCACATGAAAACATCGGAGTTGGTGTGCATTATGTGTGAGTGTGTGTGTGAAAGTGTGTGTCTGAGTGTGCATGTAATTAAAGAGACAGCTGCTGTACTTTGAATTTGTTTTAAATCAGCCTAGCCATGGTGATGGCTTCACAGATGTGTACATACATCTAAATATGTCAGTTGAACACTTTTTAACATACGCAGTTTATTGTTGCTCTATTACATCTATCTAGTAAAGCTAAATTTTGAGGCCAGAACAGGTAAACCCAGGATGGTTCAAACTCAATTACTTATGAAAAGCCTTTGGCCAAATACCTCAGGATTTGTCTTTAACACACACACACACACACACACACACACAAAACAAGCAAACCATAGCATCTAATGGACCTTTCTCAAAAAAACTTTGAATTGGCCACCTAAAGGGTATATACACTTCCAGCTCCAAATTCAGCTAATCTCCTATAATCTTACTCAGTTCACCCATTGGAGAGACAACCCAGAGTCACAAGAATTTTGATTCCTGGTGCTGTTGAGAATCAAAGGTTGATGCTAAAGAAGTACAGGATGGAGGGACGCTGGTGTTTTCCCAATATACTGATTCCACCTCAAACAAAGCAACATATGGCTTTGCTCCAAATATTTCCGATGGGGCATTCTTCCACTGGCAAGTTTCTTGGGTGGGAGTTGGGGGGTCTTTTGTTTGCTCTACCTGGGGGCTTCCAGAGCCTCACATCTGCAGGCTTTCTTTAAAATCCCTCATCATTGAGACTGTCACCCAGCTCCATCACCTTCTTGTCTTGATTGTCACCATTTACAAATCTCCTCCACATTTACTGAGGACCCAGACATTCAGTGCAATGTTTTAGTAATAATAATATAAATAATACAGTTATTGGGCATTAAATACATTGCTAAGTAATACCTATATGACCATCTCAGATGCATATATGTTCTCACAAAACTCCACGAGGTAGATACTGTTACTGTCTCTGACAAATGGTGAAGTGGGAGCTTAGTGCTGTCACACTGGTGGCTTCTGTGTTCCCATCAGTGATGTATGTCATGTCAGTCTTTCCCATCCTAATACCCTCATCTTCACTCCATTTCGGCAGCCCCCAGCCATCCCCCACCCCCCACCATCCTTACCCTGGAATTTGTGATCCTTACAGCAGCTCCAATTCCCATGCATTTGTGCACTTATTCACGCATTCATTTACTGAACACCTAAAAAGTTCCAGGGTGGGGTGGGAGGTAGCAGGGGACACATAGGACAGGGGGTCTGGAGATTCTTAATTCCACCCATCACAGTAGCCTGCCATCCAGGCTACCGCTGCCTCACTCGCACACTTCTTCCCAGCCTTGCCAAGTCCTCCAACACCTAGACTGGGCTTCTCCAAGTTTGATTCTTGGTCTACTGCCCTAGAATCACCTGAGATGGATATAAAAATGTGGATTCCTAGGAAACTGAGTTTGAAATTCAAGACCATCTGGTCCCTATGTGTAACTGGAGCCTGCCATCTTTTAAAATTATTTTAATAAAGTTCATATAGGTAATACGCTACATGAAAAATTAAAATAATCTTAAGTAACTAAAATAAACTGAAAGCCTCTCTTAATTCCCACTGAAATCCCCCTCCCCTCCTTGGAGGTGACCCCCATTAAGAGTCTGGGCTTCCATTTTTCTTCTCTACATTTCCAAACACAAAGGTCTTCTTTACGCAAATGGGATCATATTAACTAAGCACAAGAAAGCTTTCTCTTTGAGTTGTTCTTTTATTTCCCTTCTGCCTTTTACTGGAGTTTTAGGAATGTTAGTTCTTTCCCTCCCTTAGTTACCTAAAAATTATAATCTTTATCTCTATTTATCTGATGTTATACTTACATTTTTTTGACAAAGATATTAGGCTTTGTTTTTCTATCAGCATTGAAAATTGATCAGCATCCATAACCTTCAAGCTCAAACAGGGTATTACAAAATCAAAATTTTGTCCCATTCCTCCTTTATAAATAAACTTTTTATTATGGAGAATTTCAAGTACAGACAAGAGTAGACTAAAGAATATAACAAATCCCCCAGTGCACCTCATGGCCAATCTTGTTTCATTAATAGGGCCCCACCTCCAGCTGCTCCTCTCATATCATTTTGAAGCATATCCCTGACATCACATAATCTCATCTGCAAAATTCTCAAAATCTGTCTAAAAAAGGTATAAGGACTCCTTTTTTATATAGCTACAATATCAATATCACACCTAAGAAATAATTAATAATATCGCTATCTAGTAAATATGCATAATTCCAAAGAGCTCATAAATGTCATTAATATTTTCTTTTCTCTACAGTTTGTTTAAATTAGGTCTATATTGCAATTGGTTGGTGTCCTTGGAATCTATTTTGATCTATAGGTTTCCCTTCCTTCTCTTTCTTCTTTTCCTTCTAATTCTTTTGTTGAAACACTGGGTTGTTTGTCCTAAAGTTTCCCAGGTCTGGATTTTGCTGATTGCATCCCGCAGGTGCCAATGAACAAGTTCTTCCATCTTCTGTATTGGTAGTTAGATCTAGAGGCTTCATCAGATTCAAGCAAGGTATTTTTTTAACAAGAATGCTTGACAGATGGTGGCGAGTGCTTCCCTCGGGAGGCACATAATGTTTGATTTTCTTTTTGTGATACTAGTGGATAACAATTCTCAATGTCTAGATCCAAAACTGGGATATTCAAATTCCACTACTCTTTCTTCATTTGTAAGCTGGGATACTTCTATAAAGCCAAATTTCTCCTTGTCTACTATTGTTTAATCCTGTGACACAGCTGGTAAGGAGAAGGCAGGATATATGCTTAATTTTTCCCCTTTATTTACCAGTTTCTAAATTAATGGGTTGGTTCCCCGGGATCCTCCAGTGAGGGTCAGTTAGATTTGTTATTTTTGCTGTTTTAACACCATTAACAACTCATGCATTTAAACATATTTGGTGTGCTTCAATCCACTGTACTTACCATCCTCAGCAAGGCTTAAATTGTTCAGTATTTGGCCAGTGGGAACCTCTCTGGGTTTGCTCCCGAGTACTAGCTGCACTAAAACATCACATCACACTTTGAGGTAAGTTTCTGGTAAATAAGTTGAAAATCCACATGGAATGGCTTTCCTGTGGCAAAAGATTTAATTTGCACAAACCTTGGAGAACAGGAAGCTTCTCAGCGTGGCAAGAGGACAACACAAGTAGAGAGCAGATTATACTCCTTTGTAGAAGGCACACATCCTCCGATAATTTTACACCTGAAATGCTTTGCCCCTCCCTGAGGCACAGGCACCTCTTGGGATCCCGTCAAAAACAGATGGATGTGAACTTGGCCCTCAAGCATTCATTCATCCATCTTCCAGTGTCATTCTTGCCCCCAATCACTGTTTATCTTTCCATCACTGATTTGTAGGGATTTAAAAAATATATTCTGGGTACAAGTCCTTCATCAGATATATGGATTTTGAATATTTTCTGCTAGTCTGTAGTTTGCCATTTCATTTCCTCAATTTTGTTTTTCGATTTTATTTTGAACTATTTCTACACTCAATGGTCTTTCCTCAACTGCTAACCCAGGCTCAAAATAGAATATATCATTTAGTGAGCACTTACTGTGGGTCCTCCGCTGTGCTAAGCTCTCTACAGTCACTGACCGCCCCTGCAACTCACCACACCCTGGGAGGCAAATAATATCCACCACATTCTATCAGTGACAGAACTGAAGTTAAATGGCCTTCCAATACCACATAGCCAGTAAGTGGCAGAGCCGGACTTTGAACCAACATGTTCAATGCTGGCTGTGCATTAGAGTTACCTGGGGTGGGATTGGGGTAAAAAAAATATTGATGCCCAGGCTCAAAACCCAGGCATTCTGATGTAATTGGTCTGGGGAAGAGCCCAGGCATGTATTTTTAAAAAGCTCCCCAAGTGATTTAATGTTCAGAACCTCCCATTCAAAATGTGCTCTGGGCTTCCCGCTGCATTGCCCAGCCCACCAGTTTGGAAAGAGTCAAGTGACCGGCCAGCCAGGGGCCACCTTTCAGAAGCAGTCATTTCTGGACTGTGCCTAGAGAAAGCACATCTGGCTCAGGCAGTTCTTACTGTGCAGACTGGAGATGATTTGGGTTTTAATCTAAGAAGCACTTTAAAATCTGCTCTCCCCCCACCCCCACCTCCCCAGGAGGCAGCACAGCCAGACGTCCACTCACAAACCCAGACCCAATTTTGGAAGCTGCAGCAATCTGGGG
The DNA here is from genome assembly GCA_004027775.1 of Bradypus variegatus. NCBI lineage: Eukaryota > Metazoa > Chordata > Mammalia > Pilosa > Bradypodidae > Bradypus > Bradypus variegatus. Next base: position 2,845 of record PVKY010014526.1, on the reverse strand, counting down.
ACCCATCCATGGTGTCCTAGCAGACAGGCCGTCACAACTTGGAAATGATGACTGCATAGGGGTTTCAACATTGCGTGCCAATCGCCTCTCCAGCAGACTGTTTTCAACTTGCTGACATTTACTAAGGCTTCCCTGCTCCCCAAGGAAAGCTGGGACCAAGTGGGCATCCCTGCTTTGCTTTTCAATATTCCACTGACACTGCTTTGGCTTTCAGAAGCCAAGCTGGGGTTCCTGAAAAACCAACGTCTTTATCCAGTGGGGAAGGAGAGAAGCCAGGGAGTGACCATTCTTTGATTTTTCTCTCTGCAACATTTACAATTAATAACAAAGAGATGGAAAGCTCCTAATCTGTTCTGGAATCAGAACCTTGGTCTCACTCAGTTGAGGGTGAGGAGAGGAAGAATTTAACGTAATACTTCTGTGGGGTTTTGAAAATTACCATCATCACTTGAGGGTCACAGACGCAAGGAGTGTGCAAAACAGGGCTGCACACTCGTCCCTGGCCAACAAGCTCCCACACCGAGAATACCAGAGACCTGCTGAGGGGAAACAAAATTATCCACATCAGGGCAGAATCTCTACCCAGAGAGCTCAGGCACCATGATTTGCAGAACAAGGACTCCTGAGTTTCTAGGGTGAAGATGAGGGCCAGGGGCACCTGAGGTCCCGGCAGTGGTTTTCAAAGTGTGGGCCCTGGACCTGCAACATCAGCATTGCTGGGATTTGGTAGAAATGCAGATTCCTGGGCCCCATCCTACACCAATGAACTCTGTGGGAGGGACCCAGCAATCTGTATTTTAACAAGCCCTCCAGAAAATTCTGGTGCACCTTTAAGTTTGAGAATCATTGATTTGGTCTAAATTCCAGAGCATCATTCTTGGAAAGTTTGAGCCTTGTATAATTATGGAGAACCCTGGGAAGGGCCCTGCTTCAAGCAATTTTCAGTCATTTGCACTCTAGTATAAATGGGGGTGAGAGTTGGGCTGGATGGGGTGAAGGAGAGGACGCCACCCAGGAGCAGAGAGTCTTGGAGGTGGGGGAGCACCTTTTCTGATTCACACAGCAGCTAGCTCTAGGCAGTTCTGGTCAGGTTCTTGCAGATTTTTCCCTGTGGAAAGAGGATACGTTCTAGCACAGTGACAAAGTACCTATTATGTGTAGAATCCCACCTTCTGTTTGAGGGGCACAAGAAGAGGCTACATGATGTGCTAAGAGTAGGGAGGGGGAATGAGAAGGAAGATCTCAGGCACAGTCTCATCAACTCATAGAAAAAGGCACCATCTGTGGCCAACCCCATGCAGGCTGGATATGAGCCCCATAACTGGCCACAGTACACAACCTGCACACCTGTACTTGGCAGCCCTGCTCAGGAAACAGGAGCTTGAACAAATGGGAGCTTCATCCTCAGAATGAAAAAGAGACGAGAAAGGGGACACCAGGGTTCAGGGGTCCTGTCTGTAAAAAGGCGGATGAGCCCCAAACTAGGATAATGAAGTAAAATTCAGAAAACTTGCCTACTTTATTTAGAGCCCAATATGTTGCTACTTATGCTGTCTAATGTGGCAACCTCCAGCTACACGTGGCTCTCAAGCCCTTGAAATGTGGCTAGAATGACTGAGGAAGCTGAGTTTAAAATTTTTATTTAACTTTAATTAATACTAATTTAAAAACTGAAGCAATGTAAAATACTACATTGAAACAGACTAAATAAGAGTGTAAAGCAGCTCATTAATTATTTTATGTTGATTACATGTTGACATTATAATATTTTGGACATATTGGTTTAAATAAAGTATCTTATTAAAATTAATTTCACCTGTTCTTTTTACATTTTTTGATATAGCCACTAGAAAAATTTAAATTAGACCTGTGGCTGGCATTATATTTTTATTGGACAGCGCTGCGCTGATCTTCAAATTTAACAGTCATTAGAAGTAAAATCTTAAAACAGCAAAAGCGAAAAGTGGGATGCATGAGCAGTGGGTGCTAACAGGGCAAAACGCAGTCCCAGACCTTCCTCTTTTGGAGGATGACACTTATATTCTCACTGGGGATTGGCAATATGCTCACCAGGGTCTAGAAGATAGTTGGGGGGAAGCAGGAGAGGTGGACATGGCTGAGAAAATTTCATGTTCAAGCAATTTCTGGAGAGGGAGAAACCTAGCTCAGTTCCTGCCACCCCGCAGGGCCACGAGGCCCAGAAGCAATTTGCAGTGTTTCAGGGCCGCTGCAGGCCATGGGGGCCGCCAGAGCTGCCCAAGACCCCGGCTCTTCTTGCCCGGAACTGGCTGCAACCCGGGTAGCCGGGACTGGCAGAGCCAAGGAACGGCAGAGATGGGAGAGCTGAGAGTGGGGATCGAGGACCCCAAATAGCCCTGTGGCCGCTGTGCTGGGCACCTGCTCCCCAGCAGCCCTCTTGCCCGGATGTTCTCGTGTGGCTGCCAGCCCTGGAAGTGTGCGTGCCTTACAGACATTCTCAAGGCTAGGCTTTTGGGGCACTGTGGTTATAAATTAGCACAAAAGGGTTCTTGGCGCTGGATCCCGGAGCCCTGGCACTGTGTCACTGCAGGAAGGCTTCTCAGTAATTGTGAGGGAGAAGGCGCCGAGGCTGCCCGTGCCAAGGGCAGAGCAGAGCTGCCACCAGGCTCTAACGGCAACCCTGATGGGCTGGGGTGGGTGTCATATTTTATATGGAGTGGTGGCTGGCAGAGCTCCAGGGGGCACCGTGCCACAGCCGGCAGCCATCTGTGCTGGACGCTTTTGTCAAGGGCACGACGAGTTCCGGCCTCCGAATGTGATCTGAAATCCTGGGTCACATCCTCTAGTGAGCTGGGGGTGGGAGCCC
>PVKY010014525.1:0-10534 GCA_004027775.1 Bradypus variegatus | reverse complement strand
TTTTTCAGAATGTAAAAATAATTTGCATATTAATTTTATAAAATTGGGAAGATTAGAAAAGAAGAAAATAAAAATCACCCATAACAATATACATTGATCACTGTTCATATCACACTGTATGCAGTCAACTATCTTATATTTATAACGTGAAAACAAAAACGGAAGTGTACCATATATTTGTACCATATATTCTGTAGCATATTTTTTCACTTAATGCCATATTATGCACATTTTCCAATGTTATTAAAAAGTTGAAAAACATAATAATTAATAGCTTTGTAGTATTTTATTGTATGGATGTACCATCATTTAGTCACTCATTCCCCTATTGTTGGCTGTCAGATTTTTGCCAAATTTTCACTCTTATAAATAATGCCGCCATTATTTACATAAATTTTTGTTCACATCTAAGTTCTGTATCCTCCCCTTCACTGAACTACATTTCCACTCCTGCACCTCCCTTTATTTTCTTCCCAGGATCACACATAAAAAAGGGTGAAGAACAAACATTTCCTTTTTAGTTTGCTTGGTTTCTACAAACTTGGAGCCTGCTTCAGTGGCTGTTAAAGTGACCCCCTCCTTTTAAAAGCAGAGTTACCGGAAAACGTGCAGCTTGGTGGAAATGCAGTTTGAGGTCAGCAGGCTGCATTTCCTTTTAGTCCACCATTCCAAAGCTCTGCTCACGAGACACCCAGGGTGGCCTGGGCCTCTGTTATTGTACAAACCTGCCACCATCATCTGAGCCAGGCTGAGAGCTCCTCACTGTGTTTAAGTTGTTTCCCTGTCCACATAGCTTCTGGCGGGGTGGGCTAGTGTAACACTTCTCCCTGGAGTCCAATGTGGGCCAAGCAATAAGTTCATAGTCATATTAATCCCTGAGGAACATTGGAAACTGCCTTTGGGGAAAAAAAAAAGGAAAAAAAGATAAATTTTATTTTTCTAAGCTTTGAATCCTATCCTTTTGCTTTCAGATTATCATTAAATGTTAAGTATACATTCATTTTTCCCATTTATTAATCAGTTCAAGCCCTTTCAAATCAATGATCAGTTTTCCATATTGAAGTCTGGGTACAGTTCATTTGGTTGTAATGTGGTGACTTTCTCCCTTTTTTAGGAGTAAACTTGACAACTGTTGCTATTCCTTCCGTGCTCCTCGTTGTCCTGCTGGTTGCTGGAATGGGAATCTTTGCAGCCTTTAGAATGTATGTGACTTTACGTTTCTCAATTTCTTTTCTAACAATGCCATAAAACCAGAGAGTTTACTCTTCAGATACTCATGTAGAAAAGCAGCATTACTTTTTCTGAGATAAAATGTGAAGTTATGGTTTAAGAACAGTCTGGGTGGAGGCAGAAATTATCAAGTATTATTTTATAAACAGTTCTGATCACTGAGAAGCCCTTGATACAGACTTACTGATAAGCATTATTAGAGACCTATTCTGGAACTGACATGTTCCTCTTGAAGTATGTGCTGTTCTCCCACCAGTACAGTGGGAAGAGAACTGGAATGGGGGTCTGGAGGCCTGGGCTCGGGTCCCCTGGTTTTCTCATGTATTAAATAAAGAGGTTACCCCGACAAGCTCTAGGTCTCTTCCAGAATCCAAGACTCTATGTTTATTCTAACAAATGTTAGGTGTTAGCTCATGCAAAAAATGGAAAGCATTCTGAAGTTTTCTCTTTTTATTTTTATTTATTTTTTAAATTTTATTGTGGGAAAATATATATAAAATCATTTTTCCATTTTAACCATTTTTAAGTGAACACTTCTGTGTTATTAATTGCATTCACATTTCTTTTTGCACTCTAAAATACTTTGGAATTCATAAATGTGGATATTAATGCAAATAGTATGAAGCATAGTTTTCTGACCAAAAGTAAGAGGGCACAAAAGATCTGATTTTTAAGTTTCACATAGATATTCACGAGTTAAACCAATTGTCTTAGCTTAATGTTTTGTGTTCAGTTTCAGACTGGGGTGTAATAAATAGCGATGAAATGAGAGTACATGGTCATGAGGAACTGCATCAGCTGTCTTTTTTTAGTCTTTGTGCTTTTCCATCTGAAGAATTGGGCCTAATTAGTTTCTAAAATAATCAGAGATTTTATTGACTGCATGAGCAACTAGTGAGAAAATAAGATATTGCTTTCAAGAATATATAAAAGTCAAGCAAAATTAACACATATTGTTCTAGTGAAAATATTGTGACCCTTATTTATAACTGAGCTATATTTATATATAATTCTACATTTTTATATGCAGTTATAAGCACATGACAGCTATTATCTCATTTAATCCACAAAACAACCCTGAGTTGAGTACTGTAATGATTCCCATGTTATTGATGGAGAGAAACAGGTAAAGTGACATAAATATTCAGTAGGACTTTTTGTCTTGCTAGGAGGAAGAAAAAAGGCAATCTTTATGGATCAGCTGAGGCTCAGAAAACAGGTTGGTTGAAACTCCCACCTGCAGTTTTATTCTTTCATTGGGTGAGTGACAGGATCTGCTTATCAAAAGCACAATTAGGCTCATGGCCCACACTTACTTGGTTTTAAAAAAACAGTGAGATCTAGAGCCTTGGAGTTAGCAAATACAGAAGGAAGGAATTTATTGTCCTCCTATCTCTTCACTCTATTTTAATTTAGAGTTCTGATGGCCTATTTACTTTTGTTCATCATCACCCCCATCATTTACCAACATTCACTTTTTTGGTCCAGTGGAGTTTGGGCCAGCACACTGTCATCCAGCAGAAGTTAAAAAGCTGCATCTGTGAAGTCCAGCACTCAGCAATGCGGGCTTCCCCTGTCTTTCCCATTCTGGGAAAACGGGGAAAGCACTGTACCAGGGCTCCTGTTGAGGCATCAGAGAAGCCTTATGACACAGGACACCCCAGGGTCTCAGAGGCAGCCAGGCTGCTCCCTGTGGGTCCTGAGTGCCAGGTTAGTGCAGATTATAGAAAACCACGTCCAGATGGGCCAACATAGGACGAACTGGGGCCTACAAATACATTCTAAAGGCACAGTGGAAAGCATGGTGGGAATGTTGCTAGTCATTGTTCTTAATGACCTCAGTTTGCTGCTTTCAGCACACACACACACACATGAAGAGCCGTGACCATGCTTTTATCAAGCCAGCCTTCCAGGGGTGGCTCCATGTTCCTCAAGGAGTGTGCGCATTATTTATCAGTTCTTTTGTTTTATCAGTTATATCATTTCCTTTCATGTTGTCTTCATTCCAGGCTGGTGGAAGCAGATTAAATATCCCTTTGCGAGACATCAGTCAGCTGAATTTACCATCAGCTATGATAACGAAAAGGAGACGGCACAGAAGTTAGACCTCATCACAAGTGATATGGCAGGTAAGCGTCAAGCCTCCATGACAGATAGTGCTGTTAGGTGAGAAGGGCTGCTTGTGGGCGTGGGAGGCCCAGGAGAGAAATAAGACTGCAGTCCTTTTGTTCATCAGCAGTATACTAAGAAGTGTTCCTTCTGCAAGCTGCACAATTACAAACTGACACTGAGATGTTCCTCTAAAGCCCATTTCAGCCTAGTTTTTATATCAAAGTGTCGTTCCTGAGTACTGCTGGAACCTGGAAGCCCTTTGTTCTCAAGGTTTTGATTAAGGCACTGGAAAAGATGAACTAGAAATATAAATACAGCTCCTGCCCTTGAAGGGGAGATAGGAGACAAAGAGAGCATCCAGTGGTGGAAAGGCCACTGTCCAGAGAAAACTTCCAGATTCTCTGTGGGAAGAAACTGCTTTTTGTATTTTTATTTCCAATCCACAATGGACTGATACTTTTGTAAAATACAATATGAATTACCAAAAATATAAAATTTTTAAAAAGACATACAAAATGCAAAGCTCAATTTTTTTTTTATTGTTAGATCCAGTGGAATAACATTAAACTGTCAGAGTGCTATACATTTCTAAACACTTTCTCTGTTTCTGTACACATCTCTTTGCAGACCTGTCCTAAACAGGTCTGTAGGGGTCCGTGGCCCACACCCCGAGTGGCTCTGCTGTAGCTTCTCGCTCCTCCAGGAGTGGACCGAGGACCCACAGCACTGGCATCACAGGGGAACTTGCAGACTGTGCCCCAGGCCTGTTGAACTGAAGTCTCCAGGTGACGAATGTAAACAGCCAAGTTTGAGAAGTATGGTGTAAAGGTTGCCTGAGCCACTTCAGAGGAAAGGGTATCTTTTCTCCAATCAAAATCCATCTGCTTGTTCCAAGCTGTTGGAAGCAGATTAAATATCCTTTTGCCAGACATCAGTCAGCTGAGTTGACTGAGTTACCTGACAATTCCAGTTCTACCTTGGGGGATGACATGAGGGGAGGGAAGAACTTCTTTTCTGTCCTCTTCCTTTCATTCACCTTCAGCTTGCATACAGCCTCTCCTTCTCACCAAATGTCCTCCTCCGGCTCTGCTGTGTGCAGAACCTCAAGATCCTGCTCTCACCCCCATTACAAGCAGTCTGTCCCCTGAGCCATCACACCCACTCCCAGGGCTTCCCCAGAGCCCTTCCTCAGATGTTTGTCCTCTGCCCTTGCTCCCAGATTCCCTGCTCCAGCCCCCAGCTGGCATTCTCAGCAGCCTGCAAGTGTCAAAAGTCAAACTCATTATCCCTACTCTCACCTCATATGGTTCACGTGGTCCCTTCCTAAGTGGCTTGCCAGTTAGGCAAGGGCTTGAAAGGGCCCTTGGCTCCCCCTTTTCTCATGTCCCACATGCCATTAGTAATAAATTCCTCTGATTCCTGTCCCCAAAGTGTGGACTTTCCAAGACTGTGCCACTCCCTAGTTTGTGACCTCTGTTTCATTTCCCTTTGCTTTTTAACTTCTTGCTTTCTGAAATGTCCTTCGTTCTGCCTCCCTCCAGCATTACCTCTAACTGTGCCAGTCTTTTAGAATCCTCTGTAGGTTTCCACAGAATTAAACCAAACTTCCCAGCAAGGCACTCATCACTTCCCACGACCTAGCATGTGGTTAACAGCACACAGGAGACTTGTGTTTGAATCCTGGCACCACTGCCTGCCAGCTGTGCATTCTTGGGAAAGTTGCATAACATCTCTCTGCTTCAGTTTCACCACGTGTAAAATGGAGTAATATTCCCTACCTCAAAAGATTTTTTTGAGGATTAAATTAATTCATGTCTTAATATCTTAAAATAGTACCTGGCACAGAATAAGGGCTCAGAAAATGTTAGCATTGTCATTATCATGATCACCATCGTCATTGGACCCTAAGCTACTGCTTTGGTTTTCATATTCCTTTAAACAAACTATGCCATGTCCCTTGTACTCTGGCCACATCTTACTATTTTCACAGTTGTTCTTTCCTCCTTTTCCTCACACTATTACTTCCACCTCCAAAATTTGATATTTCATGATCCAGGTTAAGTGCCACTTCTTCCATGAAGTGTTTTTCCCCGTCCGCCTAGGCTAACCATAACCTCTCCCCTCTCCAGGTCCCTGTGACCCTTGACCCTTCCCAAAGCAGATATTTTGGGTGTAGAAGTCCTTATGTGTCAGCTGGGTCTTCCTCCTGGTGCCTGGTATCCATTAGACACCTTGGTGGAGAGTTGGTTTCCCTTTACCCTAAACAGAGCAGCCCCTCTACTGTGGATGTCATCTGCTCCTTTGATTTAGATTACCAGCAGCCTCTCATGATTGGCACCGGGACAGTGACGAGGAAAGGCTCCACCTTCCGGCCGCTGGACACGGACGCCGCCGGGGCCGCGGTGAGGGCGGAGGCCGGCGCCCACTACGACTGCCCGCAGCGGGCGGGTTGGCCGCAGTACGCGCTGCCCTTGACCTGCCCGGAGCCGGAGTACGCCACGCCCATCGTGGGGCGCCACCTGCGGAGGGCGCACACCTTCTCGGCGGCGCGGAGCGGCTACCGCGTGCCCGCGCACAAGCACTCCCTGTCTTCAGGGGGCTCCCCTCCGCCGGGGCCAGCGGGCCCCCGAAGCGGGAACTACCGGATGCCCCAGAGCCCCTACGACGAGCCCAAGGCCAACAGCGTCTCCGCCGCGGAGCGCAGAGATTCCGACTCGCAGGCGGTGGCGAACGACGGCTACTCAGCCCCTAGAGACTGCCTCAAGCCCATCAGCCACACGGCCGTGAGCGCTCTCCTGTGAGCTCAAGGTGAAAGCAGCCTGCTGTGGTACTGAGCGTCCGGCTGCCGTGTCACTTGGAGAAGGGAGACTGCTGTTCACGTTGTGTGTGTGCGTGCGCGCGCGTGTGTGATTTGATAGGATCCGCGGTGGAGTCCTAGAGACAATCTCTCATATTGTTTACAGAACTGTGCAGCTGATTTTGTTCTGACCCTCACTTAGGGCACTAGTCTGTTGGGCTAGAAAAATGAAAAATTTCTTACGGGAGTTTTCATTTTTCTCACTGTGATATTGAGCTGCTTTGATGTAAAATGTGCAATCTGTTCAGAGTCATATTTAACAAAATCAAAGTAACTTAAGTTTGCTTTATCAGATGTTCGTGCTGCACAGAGGTTAAGTGGGAAAATGCAGCTGTTGCAAAAACATATATAGTAGATACGTCCACTTATAAAGTATATTTTATCTGATACTGTGTTTGCAGCAGGTCTGTTTAAATGTTATCTTGTTACTGTGGCTCCTTTCCTTTTGATAACTAGAACTAAAAGCATTTTTAACATTCTTCTCCTGGAAGGAATGAAATTACTTGAAGCATGAAAAAACACACCAGGGTGGTTGTTTAGCAATTAAGTTTGTAGATTTTTTTTTTTCTTTTTTACCCACCTCAGCAGCTTCCAGCTTCCTCACACTCCACTTCCGGTGGGGACATGAGGCACCCACAGAGCTGCAACTTCCAGCAACCCAGACTGCTCTCACAACAAATTGAAATGAAGGTGGCATAGCAATTACAGTCTGGATTACTGAGTCAGGTGTTTTTGTAGCTCAGATTAAAAATATTGCTGAGGACTGAAGCCTACTTTTCATGGCTTTCTTCAGAAATAGCTCATTTGAGTGACTTCCATTGTATCCTGAAAAAAAAAATAGTTGTTTGAAATATGCCCTTGCAAAGTGACAGAGGCCAAATCTAAATGGTGCTTTTCAACTGGGACAATTGGGAACTGAACTGACTTTGAAGGAAACAATTTCCACCCTTGGGTATGTGGTCTATAATTCTAGATTAACCCAGCCCCCAGCTGTATCTCAAATTCAGTGGTTTTTATCTGAGCTTGCTTTGTGGGTTAACTGGGGTGGGAGGTGGGGAGTGTTAACCTCTTTTGCCAAAGAGAAAAGTGTATGTGTGTATGTTTTTTAAGTAGAAAACATAGACCAAAATATCCTTCCCTTAAAAATGTATTATAATCCTATTTGTATGGTTTTTATTTTCTGTGAAATGTCTAAATGTCTCAAATAATGAGGGTGCTGGAAGGTCAGCTGGAACGACCTGTTGGTTATTGTAAAGGATAAACTGTTTACTTTGTGGAGTTTACATAGTTTACATGTATACTAATTATAGTAAACTATACCATATCGAAGTTCCCTGGCTCTTATTACTGGCACCCTCCTTGTTGGGCTCTTGAAGGCACGTGGGGCTCAGCCTCCATTCTAAGGTAGGTGGTGCAGTGGAAAGAGGATGGGCTCTGGGCCAGACCTGTCTTGGTTCAAGATCTGGTTCTCCCAAAAAATGGCTGAGATCTTGAGGTAGTTATAGAACTCGGAGCCTCACTTTCCTCCTGTGTAAAAATGGGGTATGTGTGCCTTTCTCCAAAGCTTAAATGATAAGAACTGAGATGATTTTAACAAAATGCTCTGTAATAGGCATGTCTTCTAATCCCGGCCCTCAGTAGGCTGTGTATAGCTTTTCAGTATTCAAATATTAGCCCATAAGAGTAGATTTGGATCTACGGCCCTTCTTTACAATGGAGTTGTCTTTATCATCACATTTTCATATACTAATAATTACAAAAGGGGGAGAACAGGACTTTGTTTTGGAATGGCACCTCCTCAGGGAAAGTCCAATAAACCCTACACACCCACATCTAAACTGGTGGACAAAAGCAGAAAAATATTATGTCTGACTTTCTCCATGTTTTGCAACATTAGCAAATATGATAAGGCAGGAATGAGATAATGCTAATTGTCTGGCTTTTTCTGTGTTCTCAGACTCTATTGTGAGGCAAAAATTGCTTTCTGCCACTTTTTATAGTTGTGTCCAAAACCTATTTGCTCTGATAAGCAAGATCCCACTGACCACAGAGGCTGCTGAAACTTTGCTCTGGGTTTTATTACTATTACTTAAACATTCATTAATATTTATAATCAGCCTAGAAGACATCTAGAAAGAATGTGAGAGATTTGTTCTTACTGTGTCTGTTTGACGCTACCCAGTTATAGGCACCACAGGTCACTACAAGGCCTTTCATAAATACATCAGTCCACTCTAATTAATCCCAGCAGTCCTGAGGTTGCCACCAGACTGGCCTTGCTATTCCCGAATGTTCTCCTTGTGCATTCTTTCATGCAACAAATATTTACAGTACTGATAGCCATGTTCACCCCAACATTGAGTGGAGTCTCCCCAGGAACTCAGTCCTGCTAATGGGAAGCTAGGGTAGCAATCACTTATCCCAACCTGCTAGTGGTCCCTGCCCAGGGCACAGCCCATCCAGCCACCCGGCACCCCCATCCTGCCATGTTCACAGCCCACTGCAGCTCTCCATCTCCCATGATGGATCTCTCTCCCAGCGTCTTCCTGTTCCAATAATAAATTCCCCAGAGGCTTTTAAGATTTTTGCTCTGTCTTTGGTATTCTGCGTTTAGACTATGATGTGTTCAGCTGTGAATTCATTTGTAATAATACTGCTTTGGACTTGTACTTTTGAATCATAGGATTCATCTTTATGAACTATGAAAAATTCTTAGCCATTGTTTTTTCCAATCCTCCTTGCCTCTTTGCTGTTTTCCTTATTCTCTCCTGGAATTCCTATCATGTGTTCACTGAAGCTTCTCATTCTAACCCCCATGTCTCTCAATCTCTCTTATTTCCCATCTCTTTATCTTTCTGTGCTGCATTCTGGGTAAAAATAACTGGAAGGCAATATGGCATGGTGGTCAAGTGCACCGACTCCGGAGACTTTAATGAGAAGCCTTGACTTCTGTGTGCCTCTGTTTCCCTGCTTGTTACGTGGGGAAAATATTGATACCATCCACCTCACTATGGGTGCTGTGAAGAGTAGATGAAGTTTTTAGAGCAGTGTCTGGCTCACACAAAGCACCGTATGGCATTATACATTATGCTACATTTCACTAATTCCATCTTCTGCTATCTAATCTGTTTAATTTAGCCATTGAGGTTTTAATTTTAATTTTTTTAACTCCTAAAGACCTATTGATTATATTTCAAATTTACCTTTTCCCACACTCTGTTGGTTTTCTTTTGTTTGTTTGTTTTTGCTTTAATTCCTTCTTTTAATCATTTAAAAGATAATAATTTTATATTCTTTTTCTGATTGTTCTACTGTCTATATCTTATTTAGATGAAAGTCTAAATCCTTACAATGACTTATAAGGCTCTGCCAGTGCTGTGAATAAACTTTTATGATGATAGAAATATTCTCTGTGCTGTCCAATTTGTTAACCACTAGCCACATGTGGCTTTCGAGTACTTGCAATGTGGCTAGAGCGACTGAGGAATAAACTTAAATTTACTGAAATACAGTCTTGGACCATGCAGCTAAGCCTGCATGGTCTGTACCATCATCCATGCCACCAGCTCTCCTGCTCACTCCACTCCAGCCCTGTGGGCCTCCTGCCTGTTGCTAGAAACTGCCAGGTACACCCCAGCATGAAACCTTTCTGCTTGCTGTTGTCTCTTCCCCGAGACATCTGTGTGGCTCGTTCTTTCACCTTCTCCTTAAAGTCGGTGCTCAAATGTAACCTCCCTGAGGCCGTCCCTCCTCTCCCATCTAAAAACTACAACCTTTCCCCCAACACATTTTCTATACCCGTTTTCTGCTTTTTCTCCTTAGCATTTATCACATTTTCTTCTTACCGTTTGCCATGTTTTAAATTTTTTCCTGCTTTTTGTGTCTCTCCCACAAAGGCTATATTCCAAGATGGACGGGATTTTCGTCTGTTCCCTGTGTATTCCCAGCACCTAGGACAACTTTTAATAAATATATGTTGAATGAATTGTCAAAAGTTCTTGAGGCTCTGTCCTGTTTGTTGTTTCTATTGACTCTTTTTTTAATTGTGGTAACATGTATAACAAAATCTGCCATTTTAACCATTTTTAAGTGTACAGTTCAGTGGCATTAAATTAACTTTACAATGCTGTGCTACCATCATCGTTGTCCATCACTGAGACTTTTTCATCACTCAACAGGAACTCTCTGCCATTAAGCAACAACTCCCCAATACCCCCTCCCCAGCCCCTGGTAACCTCTAACCTTTCTGTTTCTATGAATTTACTTATTCTAGATATTTCATATAAATGGAATCATACAATATTTGTCCTTTTGTGTCTGACTTATTTTTTTTTT
>PVKY010014524.1:0-10539 GCA_004027775.1 Bradypus variegatus | reverse complement strand
AGTTACCAGGGGTTGGTGTGGGGAGGAATGGTGAGTTAATGCTTAGTGGATGCAGTTTCTGTTTGGAATGATGGAGAAGTTCTGGTAATGGATGGTGCTGATGGTAGCACAACTTTGTGGATTAATTAATGCCATTAAATTCTATGGTTAAACGGGAAATTTTATGTTGTACATATTACTACCATTTAAAGATAAATAAATAATCTCAATCTACTTTGAGGATTTTAGTTTCACGATATATAGACTGCAAGGTACTTCTACTGGGGATAATCAGAACAAGAGAGACTTAAGGAAGTAAAGCAGATGGCAGAGGAAAAGGAGATTTTATAACTATGTCTTAAGAGAGAGAAAAGAAGATGAGGGAGAGTAAATAAAGGCCTTAGTAATATATTCTCCTGGACTCTATTAAAAGGAATTAATATTAGCATGAGAAGCTAAGAGTACAAAACCTTGGATATCAGAGAAGCTGTCTGACAGCAAGCTGAGTAGGTTAAATAGGGTCAGGCAAAGCTTTTTCCACATCAAACATCCAAACTATTCTGGGTCTCTGGGACCTCAGAGGGACTGGGGAAGTGGGAGGCAGCACCCAGATATTTGACACTTAAAAAGTCATAGAAAGAAACTGCACATTTGGGTGAAAACCAGACAGAGGAAAAAAAATGCCTCTTAAAATATGTATTATCTATGAAAAAAACAAAATAAATTTACACAGAGATTATTCAAACTACTAATGAAACAGATCTGAAAGTTTCTGGAAAGTCAAGGATGGTAAATAGAAATTAACAGAATATAATTCCTAGCAATAATTTAATATGTGCAAATGTATTTATCTGTGTATTTTATCATTTTATTTTAGAATATGTAAAAATATTTATAAGGAACTTCATAGGTTTATTTCTGACCTTGGTTATCCTATTCACACTTCCCCTACAAGGTTTCAAGTTCCCTAAAAGCTAATAGTCTTATTAGGGGATTTTCAAGATCCTACACCCTACGATGAGAGGCAATACTACTAAATTATTATTCTTGATTTACAAATTAGGAAATGGAGACTTGGTGAATTTAAGTAACTTGCCACAGATCAGAGAAGCAGTAGACCAGGTCTGACTTCAACGCCGATGCTATTTCCACCATGTTTTTGAAAGGAGGTAGGGACAGAAAAAGGGAGGTAGGGACAGAAAAAGGGAGGGAGGGAGAAAGAAGGAGAGATTTATTCTGAATGATTTTAAATAATTACAATAGCTTTTAAATTAAAGAAAATGTTTAGTTTTCAGAACCTTTAGAATAAAGGTCGGGTAAATAACAAAAATGAGTGAAGTGGGAGAGTAGCAAACTGGAGAGGGCATGGGGTCAGCAGATTGTGGTCAGTGAATTGTGGTTCATAGCAGTATCTCCTGTGCCTAAACCTTGTCTGGTAATGATATTTAGTAAATGAATGAATTCTTGAATATGCTGAAAGATTTGTGTGATGCTAGGTAATTCTTCATTTTAAAAACCAAGTTAATTTAATGAATGCTTACTACATACCCAACTTTGTATCACATATTATGGAGGGTCCTAAGGTTGCAATAAGGTAAATAGTTCCTGCTTTAAAGGCATTTATAATCTAGTAAGTATGGAAAAGAAACCGTGGTTTGGACTACAAATGCAATAAGAATAAAACAGAAGTAACTCAGCTTATCACTAGTCTACTCCAGAGGGATATCCTGATATTTGGTGAGTTCAGTTGGCTATAAATTGTTGGTACTTTAATTACTTTGGTAAATTATACAGTCCTATCAGTTCTACATTCAAAATATATGCCACGTATCCATCCGTTTCTCTTCACCTCCACTGCTGCTGCTCTGGTCCAATCCCACATCGGTTCTCACAAGGACTATCACAACAGCCTACCTATTGTCCCTTCTTCCCTTTTTGCCCTCCTCAAAATTCATTCTTCACACTACAGCCAAAGGAATTTATTTTAAAGCAGTTTTACTGAGATATATTTACATACCCTGCAGTTCATCCAAGGTGTACAGTCAATGGCTTTTAGTATACTAACAAAGCTGTGCATTCACCACCCCAATCAAGTTTAGTTTTCATTACTACAAAAATAAAAACCCCATATCCCTTAACAGTCACCTCTCAATCCCTGTATCCTTCCTCAGCCCTACATAATCACTGATCTAATTCTATCTCACAGATTTATTTATATTTAGAGACTACCAAAACATCACTGTTAACTATAGTCCATAGTTTGCATTAGGTGTATTTATTCCCATATACCACCCTATTATTAACACCTTGTACTAGAGACGTACACTTGTTATAGTTCACGAAAAAACATTCTTATATGTTGTACTATTAACCATGGTCATCATCCACAAAGGGTTCACTATGTTAGACAGTCCCGTTTTATCCTCTAGCTTTCCTTCTAGTGATGCACCTAAATCTACCCCTCATTAACATTCACACACATCATTCAGCACTGTTAATTATATTCAAGGTAATGTACTAGCATTACCCCTATCCATTTGCCAAGGGAATCTTTTTTAAACACAAATCACATCTTGTCATTCCCTACTTTAAATCCTTCACTGCCTGTAAACTAAAATCTAACAAGACCTTTTATGAGGTGATACCTGCCCAATCCCTCTGACCTCATCACTATCTCCCCAGCCTCCTCTAGCCACACCAACCTCATTTTTATTTGTTGACCTCTTCAAGCTTGTTCCTACCTTAGGAACTTTGGTGGTTTGTTATTTCCTTTGTCCACAACCCTCTGACCCTTGTCTTTGTGTGGCCAGCTCCACTGTAGCGTCCAGGTAGTAGCTCTAATGTTAGTGCCTGACTACACAATCTAAAACCAGCACCCACAATCTCTATCACATAATCTTGTTTTATTGTCTTCAAAGCACCTAGTGCTAGCTAAAGTTTTCCTGTTCGTGTATCTAACTGTTAATTGTCTGTTTCCCCCATCCAGAACCTAGCTTCCATGAGAGAAATCTTATTCACTGTAGGATTTATAGTGCTTAGAGCAGTACTGGGCATGCAGCAGGTGGTCAGTAGATACTTGTTGACTGACTGATTAAATGAATGCTTATTAGTGTATATCTCTATATAAGTGAAAGAAGTGCTGTGCTGCTGTGATCCCCAACATTTGGGGAATTCTATCTCTTTGGCAAATTAGCTAATTTTACCATATTCAACAACTAAGGAGAGCTACAGGATAAGTGCTTAGGTTTACCTGATAGAAATTAAAAGTAATTTTTTTATTTAAAATAAGCACAGCCACATGGGGCTTAGTAATGTAGGAACAGAGATTCATTATTATAAAAAATGACAGCCCCCATACCTTATTTCATTTACAGGTAACAAAGAGCCATCATTTCTTCAAAATGGGGTATCAACCTTTGAAAATGTAATAAAGTACTCAAGAATTTGTGCATCCTCCTGTGCTGAGTCAGGAGAAATTCTGAAATATAAGACATATTGACTACTGTGATCAGCAAAACATTATGGGCAACCTTTATTTTTTAAGGAAGGTATAAAATCAATGCAGTTTAATAGATTGAGAGCATAGATACCACAATGGTTCTATGGTCAAAGATACTATTTACTGGAATGCATCTGTTGCCTTATGGTGCTGTACCCAGGAATGTGATTTTCTCTTTTTCTAGATAGTCTATCACTATTTCTTTTTTTTTTGGTCAAATATGCAACATGACAAAAATGTGAAAAATCATCCATAATTCCACCAGATCATCATAGCTACTATAATTTTTGTATTTTTCTCTTCAGTCTTTTCCTTATAGAATATACTTTTACACAGTTATCATTCATAGTAAATAGACCATTTGGCATCCTACTTTTCTTCCCGTAAATATTTTCCGTGTGGCTACACAGACCTTATAATCCTCATTTTCAAAAAATGCATTATATTTAACACACTACAAGTCAACTAGTGATTAGTTAACTAACCATTATTAAGTTAATAATATTAATATTAATAATAGATTAATAAATACTATATTAATAAACTAATGATTATTTTATTTCTTAATCTCTACACTGTTTCCACTTTTCCTCTCAATAATACTGCAATAAACATCTTTATGAAAGAAGGTAGTATTTTTTTCTTTTGGATTATTTACTTAGGAAAAAATTAGAAAAAAGAAGAATTATGGAGTCAAAAGGTATTACCATTTTATATGATTCTTCTCACATAAGTCTGTTACCTTTAATGTGACACTTCTTTGGTCTTCTGGTGAGAATCCCTGAACTGGATGGACACCCAAGCATGGCAAGATAAACCCATTGTACCTACAAATGTGGAAGAAATTAAGCAGGAATAGTAGATTAGTAGACTACAATTCTGAAGAACAAGTAGGAAATAATTTCTTTTTAGGACTATGCTAATATGCTTTTTCTTCCCATTCTTTTTAAAAACAGATGATCTTTAGGCCCCACTCCATGAAAGATGGCAGAGTGAGAAGCTTCAGGGCTCTCCCCCTACAGAAGATTTGAACAACCAGCAAGAACTGGCAGAAACATCTTTCTCAATGCTCCAGAAAACAGTTAAAAGTTTGAAGAAACAAAGCAAGTGCTGAATCTAGAAAAAAGCTACTTAAAAGTGGTAGGATCTTGTGGGGCCCTGGGTGGCCCATCCCCTATCGTCACTAGCTTGGCATGGAGCTGGCCCACACATGGGTCCCTGGTCCCAATTCCAGAGGGAGCAGAAAGACCCTTATGGACATACTGGAAGCGTGTATGTCTGATACAGTCTGACTGGTGGCAGCCCAAGGGACTGAACCAGGATACCTGTTGCAGGCTCGTCATCCCAGAACTTGCCCTGCCAGGAAAAGCGGTTCACAGAGCTCTCCTAGAGAATGCTGTGGTAAAGGAGACTAGGTAGCAGCTTCCTAGTATAAGAGATTGCTGGCTGCAAGACACACAATGCAGTGCCAGGACTGTGAGGGAACTGTTTCTTAGGGAAGAAGGGACATTTGTATCTATATAAATGGGGGAATTCCTAGGGCTACATGCACATTTCCAAGGCAAGATACATGTGCAGAAAAGACCACGGAGGGCCCTATGCCCTGGCCTGTAGCTATTCTCTAAACTCATTGTATGGACAAGACCTGAAGGAAAGCACTCACATAGGTCAATCTGCAAAAACGAGGAAAGGTGTTTTCTTTTTTCCCTTCCCCCGCTTTTTTAATTTTTTTGTTAGCTGCTGGCATTCAAGAAAACTATGTCACAATGCTGGCTAGATACAAGCTTAAGAGACAGACATCTCAGAATCTAAATTTCAGAAATAACACATTAAAATATCAAAATGTCCAGGTTTCAAAAAAAGATTTCAAAATACACAAATAAGCAGGAAGTGAAGGCCCACACAAAGGAAAAGACTAAAACATTAGAAACCACCAATGACAAGAACCAAATGTGGGACAGTCCAAAGACTTTTTTAAAAAGGTCCTAAATATGCTCAAAGAACTAAAGAAAAACATAGACAAAGAACTAAAGGAAATCAGGAAAAATGATAGATTTTGTGCTTGAAGACAAAGAGAATTATTAATATAGAAATAAAAATTAAGAAAAGGAATCAAAGCTGAAGACTATATTTTCGGAAATTTTAAATTCCTAGAAGGGTTCAAAAGCAGATTAGAGCTGGCAGAAGAAAGAATCAGTGAATTTGAAGATAGGACAATTGAAATCAGCCAGTCTGAGGAGCAGAAAGAGAGCTGAAGAAAAACAAACAAAGCCTGAGGAAGTCGTGGGGTACACAGATCAAGGGAGCCCCAGAAGGAAGAGAGAAAGGGGCAGAGAAAACATTCAAAGAAATAATGGCTGAAACTTCCTAAATTTAACAAAAAATACATATTGGATACACATACAAGAAGTTCAATGAAATTCAAATAGGATAAACCCAAATAGACCCACATTGAGACACTTTAATCAAACCGTTGAATGCCAAAACAAAGAGAAAATTCTGAAAGCTGAGAGAAGCAACACGTCACATATAAGGGAGCCTTCCTATTTCTTATTGGAAAATATGCAGGCAAGAAGACAATGGGTTGACATTTAAAGTGCAGAAAGCAAAAAATTGCCACCCAAGAATTCTATATCCAGCAAAAATGTCTTTAAAGAATGGGGGAGAGATTAAGACATTCCAAGAACATTCCAAGTCTGTCACCACTGCATAGGTCCTATAAGAGATGCTAACGAGAGTCTGGCAGGTTGAAAGGAAAGGACAATAGATAATAGACTGAAGTGACATGAAGAAATAAGGATCTCTGGTAAGGATAATGGGGTAAATCTAAATGCCAGTACTATTGTTTGTACAGTGTAACTCCACTTTTTACTTCCTACTGGATCAAAAAGGCAAATGCATATAATGTAATAAGAAATTACTGGTTTTGGACTTATAATGTATAAACACGCAATTTGTGACAAGAACTACATAAAGGGGGGTATAAGAAAATAGTTTGTATATACTATTGAAGTTAAGTTGGTATTAAAGCAAATGTAACTGTAACAGATTTAGGATGTTAAATTTAAGCCCCATGGTTAACTACAAAGAAAATAATGGAGAATATGCAAGCTCATAGAGAAAAAAAGTAGAGTACATCTTTGCCAGGGTTGGGCAGCAATGGGAATGAAAGTTAATGCAAAATGGGTGTAGGAAACAAACAAACAAAACAAACAAACAAACAAAAACAGGTGTAGGGTTCCATTTGGGGAGATGGAAAAGTTTTAGTAATGGAAGGTGGTGAGGGTATTGCAACATTGTGAATGTGATTAATCGTGCTGAATGTTGTGCTTGGAGTGATTCAAATGGGAAAGTTTATGTTGTATGTATGTTCCCACAATAAAAAATGGAAAGAAAGAGCATTAAGGAGACAAGGACAATTAAATGCAATAAATGATCCTGGATGGGATCTAACAAGGAAGAGAAAAGGCTCAAAAAGACATTATTGGGACATACTGAAAAACCGGAATATAGACAGTAAGCTTTGCATCAATGTTAAATTGCTTGAACTGGACAAGATATTCATAAGATAGTCATAAGTGAATATCTTTGTTATCAGGAAATGCACATGGCAGTATCAAGTGTTCAAGGAGCATGAGGCATACAACCTACACTTAAGTGTTCAGAAAATGGATTGATAAATAAATAGCTAGACAGACACAGACGGACTGACAGATGGATAGATAGATAAAATGATATGGCAAATGTGGCAAAATATTAAAACTGGTAGATTCAGGTATCTGGTGGGGATTATACTGGAGTTCTCTGTATGGGGTTTGTATTATTTTTGCAACTGTCTTGTATGTTTGAAAGTATTTCAAAATAAAAAGTAAAAAAGAAAAAAAAAATCCCAGATATTCTTTAATAATATAAATATGACCTTATAACCACTCCTTTTAAGCAACTCTTTAAAATCTTAATCGGAAATAGCACCTTTCTGAAAGTTGCATAATCTTTTCAAATTCTCCTGAATGTTCAGCAACTGCTACAAGGGCCATAACATTGGCCTGAAACAAAAAATAGAATAGTTAGAGTCCCAGTCAACATAGATATCCAATATAATTAAATTAAACTTAAAAAATTTCTGTTACTTTTAGTTATTCTTGCTCACCCATGCTCCAGCAATATAATAATACTGGCTACCACTGAGTATTTGGTACTTAGTACTTTAGGCACTATGGCCAGTGAATATAAACATTATCCCTTTTAATCTACACAACTCTATCAAGTATTCATTGCTATAATCCACTTTATAGATAAGGAGACAGAGTTTTGGATGGGATCAAATAACTTGCCCAAGGTCTTTAGGCCTCTAAATCCAAAGCCCTTGTTCCTAAAGAAAATGTCACAGGGAAAGCTGGTTGTATCTAAAAATGTACTGGCAACCACTTCGGGTTCTATCACTTTCTGGGGAAACCACAGAATGCTAATAGTTACAGTGAATTTCATAACCATTTCCAAAATTTATATATTTTTTTCTTCAAACAAATCAAAAAATTACAGAAAATTTGTAATTTATCCAAGATCTCCAGAATGATGTGACTTTAAGAACTGACAGATGGAACAATCTGTTCCATATTGCTGGGAAATACAGTGGCTGAGAGCACAGGTTTTACATTCATACTATCTAGTCTCTATCTCTTTACTAGTGGTGTGTCTTTGGACTAGTGATTAATCTCAGGCCTTGGTTTCTTCATCTATAATGGGGGACAGGTGGTTATAAAACAGTAACTTCCTCAGAGGGTTGTTTTAAAACATTTAATGAGATAAAGCACATAAATGGCCTAGTACATTGTAAGTATTCAATAAGCATTACTTATTATTAACCACTGAAGAATCATCAACATAATATATCTAAATTTCACTTGAAATTAGTAAAAAAACAAAACAAAACAAAAAAACAGAACTAATTATAGATACTGACTTACCTTCTTGGCTCTCTCCAACACATCATCCAGATCCTAAAATAAGTATAAGTAATCACAATTATTTTAGATGAATAAGTTAACTACTCTTTGGCTGTATTCATTGATGCAGTTGAGGCACCATAAAGAGTGACAGTAATAATAAGGAATAGTCAGTATCCAAAAGTGGAAAGCCTACACTGACCTATCTCCAGTTTACTCTTTATCTCAGTAAAATTAGGCGTCTGTTTTCACTCCACTGAAACAGAACCTGCTATTGTTAAATATAAAGGACACTTCCCTGTCCTCCTCTTACTCCACCTCTCAGCAGTGTTTGGAACCCCTTACTTGCCCACTCTTTCATTCTTAAAGTATTTTCCATTCTTGGATTCCTGCAACATCACTCCCCTTTTGCAAACACCACTCTCACTGGCAGCTGCTTTCTAGTCTCCTTGTCTGGCTCTCCCTCTTCAGTTTGACTTCAGAACTCTCTGCTCCTCTCTGTACTCACCTAAAGTGATCTCATCCATTTCCAGGGGTTTATATTATCATTATGCTCATAAGCCACCCTAAAAAAATTTTTTTCCAGCCTATAATTCTTTCCTAAACTCAGGATTCACATTTTAAAATGACTACACGATATCTCCTTTTGGATGTGTGTGAGGCTGCCAAACATGTTTTAAACATAACTCCTGATTTCTCCCCACAAACCTATTTCTTCTGGCTGCCTCCCCCCAGCTTCAGTTCTCCCTTATCTCAACAATCAACAGAACCATCAAATTCTCTGCAGCACAAACAAAAAAGTCGGAGCTATTCTTGATTTTTCCTTTACCCTCGCAGAAACTATTAATTATATCTATAAAATATATCTTGACTAAATCTGCTTCTCTCAAACTCCCCTGTTACCATCATCATACACAACTACCATAATCTGTCTATATTCTGCAAATGCCTCCTAACTGGTCTTCTAGCTTCTGCACTTGCTCTCCTCCATCCATTTGCCACTCAGCAGAAAAAACGGTCTTAAACAGAAATCAGATAGTGTCACTCTCCTTGAAACAAACAAACAAAAACAAAAACAAATAAAAACCCTTTAATGGATACGCATGGTGCTTCTGGTGAAAACCAAACTCCTTACTTATCACTCTTATACCCTGCACACCTCTCCAGACTTGTTTCATGCCCCACTCCACCTTTCCACTTCATCAGGCTGCAGCCTTTTGGTAGCTCGAAAGTGCCAAATTCTATCCTGTCTGGGATGTGCAACCTGCCTGCTCTCCTCACCATCATACCCCCACCCCTTGGCTTGGCTGGCTCCTTGTGCTTCCAGCCTCAACTTGAGGAACACCTCCCTCCTGGGAGGCCTTCTCACTAAAATAGACCGCGCCTTCCTCCTCTATTAACAGCCTCTATTTTCCAAAGTAGCGGGTAAAACACTTCGTAATTCTGATTCTATGTGTATTATGCTCTTTTTGTTTGCTCCTGTCTCCCATTAGAACTGGGCACGAGGCGGAGGCCCGCGGTGCGTGGGGAGCCAGCCAGTGTTTCCGGGATGTGTTTCCGGGATGGCTTTCCAGGGAAAGTGGCATCTCAACCAGGAGCTGAGAGGCCGGTGGGATAAACAGGCCACAGAGACGTAGGGGGTGGGAGAATACCTGGAACTGGGAACAGCAATCAAAAGCCTTCTGAGGTTAGAGAATTTACCGCTCCACAGAAACAAAAAGAAAAAATCGGAAGGGCTAAGGTTAAATAGGGAATCCGGGACAGATCGCACAGAGACTGAGGAGGATTTGGGGCTTTGTCCTAAAGGAGGGAGCAAAGTTCATCAGAGGGGAAAAGACAGAGCCTCCCTGTTACCCCGAGCTACGCCCTCACATACGTGGTCAAAGTCCGGGTCGGAGACATGGCAGTGGCAGTCCACCAGCCCCGCGCCCACCGCTCCCATAGCTGCCGCGGAAACCCTTGCCGCGTCCCTAGAGCCGGAACGCCATCGCCACCTGCGCTTGTTTCCGGCCGGACTTAACGCTTTTTACACCAACGGGAATTCAGTCTTCCGCTCCCGGACTCCCCGCCTATAGTTCAAACTGGAAAAATGGCGGGGGATCCTGAATCGCTGCT
>PVKY010014523.1:0-10534 GCA_004027775.1 Bradypus variegatus | reverse complement strand
GGCTTCCCGTCTGAGGGCAGGGGAGCGTGGCATTACAGGCCATGTGGCGTCGAAAGGCCACCAGTGTCCTTCAACCTGTTTCTCTGCCTGCATATGTGCGATGGCTCTCAAACCATTGTGGATAAATTCTCCAAGGAAGGAAAACAGACACCCTCGCTGGAAACAGAGCCCTTGTCTTACTGAGAGTTCTTGGGCCCTGGACACAGGCCTTTGGTGGCGGCAGAAGCTTTTCCACCCTGATGTGCACTGGCTCAAGTCCCTCACAAATGGGGCTTGAGCTCTTTCCTTGGAGTGTCTGTGGAGTCCCCTGAGCCCTCCAAGTGTCCTGTGGCCCCTGCTGACCTCCCGTCCTGCTTAGAGAGCTGCTCCCCAAGCACCCCTCTCGCTGTTTCCCCCACTTGCCACAGGCTGGCTATTTTTGAGTGATTTGAGTGTCAAATGATATTCCAGAGGAAACAGATATGAATTTGAAAATAGAAATCACCTGTCATCCCCCCTCCAGAGGCCATTACTCCCCAGCTCCCTCCTGGGCACACACACTTTGGGGCTTGACATCCAGCAGAGAGCCCAGCAAGGGGGCAGCCCAGGCCATTTGGAAAGGCCACTCGAGCTATGACAGGGTGGCTCGTCAATGTTAGTGCTCGTAAAGAATCAACCACCTGGCTAGAGAAACTAAGATGGCGGCTAGGTGAGACGGCAGAAAAACACCTTCGTGAAAAACACTAGATAAAAACCAGAAAGTAACCCAGAATACTGGTTACAGCGATGCGCCAGCTGGATGAGGTCTGCTAGTACCACAGGGGCCATATACTTGGTGAAACCGGGAGTCTGCATTCTGAAATGGGTGAGTAAGCTGGCTGGAAAACCCACAGCCACGCAGCGGTGTGGGGAAGCCAGGGGTTGGCGTTTAGAGACCAACTGGTTCTTTTAAGAAAATAATCATCTGGCTAAGACACAGATTCCCAGGTCCCACACCCAAGAATTCCACACTCCATGGGATGCCCAGATCCCTCAACAAGCCAGCACCTCTCTCTCCTGGCCCCGCTGCCCCTCAGCCTCAGCTGCTGTCTTCCCAAGGAGCCCAGGACTGTTCAGGACACCCCACCTGGACCTTCAGGAAGAGGAGGAGGGAAAGGGCCGTCCAGGTGAGGGGACACACCTGTGCAAGGTCATGGGCTCTCCGGGAAGCTGCATCCTTGAGGCTGAGGAGGGCCCCAGCACGGCCACCCCCTGCATGTTGGCTTCCCCTTGGGTAATGTGGTGGTGACCATGCCATCCCCCCAGCATTGTGGTGGGGTTTGTGGTAGAGTGGGGATCAATGACAACTGCCTTGACTCAGCCCATAGCGAGTCCTTGGGGAGTTGCTAGAAACACTGAGGCTCAGTGCTGGGTGGAGGGTGAGCGTGGACTTGGTCAATTCAATTTCATCCCTTGCTTACGAGTTCCCCCTTCTGTGAAGCGAGGAATAGTAGCT
This sequence comes from Bradypus variegatus, assembly GCA_004027775.1. Taxonomy (NCBI): domain Eukaryota; kingdom Metazoa; phylum Chordata; class Mammalia; order Pilosa; family Bradypodidae; genus Bradypus; species Bradypus variegatus. Next base: position 9,060 of record PVKY010014523.1, on the reverse strand, counting down.
GTGTCATCAGTCTGTGGCGATTCTTATATGAAATGACGTGGAAAGTGCCTGGGGTAAGCTCAGCCCATGTTATTGGCTGGCAAATAATCACTATTTTAACTGTTGAATATCTTCACTCAGTGCCCATCAACAGCCTTTTCTTTCTAAGTCTTGACTGTTAACGATTTCAAGCACACACACGTAGCAAGACCCACGCATCCGTCACCCAGATCCAACAGCTGGCAAGCCTTTCCTCCCACCCGTCTGTGGCTGGCACTGAGCTCAGCCCCGCCTGGGGTTCAGAGCAGGGAGCAGAGGCCGGAGCGGTCTCAGGGAAGGCGTAGTTCTAAGCAGCAGCTGCCGTGGGAGGAGTTGAGGTGGAGATGTGGAGGCAGCAGGAAGTGAGGGAGAACACGGGTGGCCAGCGGGTCCTTTGTGACTCCCAAGGACTAAAGCATGAAGCTGAGTTCAAAACAAGCACACGCAGAAATGCTCCTCGATGTACGCTAGGCTCACCACTGATCCCGCACTGCTGGTGCTGCAATTTCCAAATACTCCCCATCAATGTCAACTCTAGCTGTCCACAAAATGATATGGGCCCCCAGCGACCCCCAGCTCTACCGATGGCGCGAGGGGTTCACGGGGCCTGGGTAGAAGGTGGGCGTTTGGCGTCTCCAGGCTCTGCCTCTGCAGGATTGGGCCATGTGCCTGGATGTCTCCTGCCTCCTCAGAGCAGGGCTGCCAGCCAGGATCCTCCCTGGGTTACCCTGGGGCAGAGATGTCCCCAAGAGTCCTCACGACCAGACTTGGGCTCTTCTTGGCCCAAGAGATTACAAGGTTTGTCAGCTTAGTGAAAGGCCATCAGATATCCCCGTGGGGACCAAGAGGGGGTGAGGGGAGTGGAGGGGGCTGGGCCGACTTATCACACCAGGAGGAAGAATGGAGGGCACACACCTGGTTCTGCCATGTTCCCACAAATTGGAGAAATCGAGGCAGCAAGTGCAGTGCGAGGCCGAGAGCACAGGCTTCAGAGTCTCAGCCGGATGTGTCCATTTGTCAGGGTGTGGCTTTGGGCAAATCTCTTCAGCCTTCCTGGTGGGTCAGATAAGCTGAATCCACACTTGGATCGAAGGAACAGAGGCTCCATCTCCTACTCATTTTAGGAGCTGTTTCCCCCACCTCTCTCGCCCCCACCAGCAAAAGTGAAATTTCTAGATCATGACCTTTTATACTTTTTGCTGAGTATGTTATAAATCATTTTTACTCAGTACAATGAAACTAACATCAAATAAATCTTATAACTTTGTTGATGGATAAAAAAAAATTTTATTCATCTAAACAAATCCTATTGGAAAAAAAAGAAAGAGAAAGAGCAGGGAGCTTGGCCCGTGGCCGTGGGGTGCTTCCACGGAAAAGTGGCGGCCCTGTTGGAGAGTGTGGCTGAGAACAGCCAAAAGTTGTTTGCACCCCCTCACCCCAGGGGGCAGGATTCAGATGGGATAGGTTTTAGGTGCTGTCCTCCCTCCTTTCCATACCTCCAAACAGAAGGATGAACTGAATTTCTGTGTGACATATTAGAGATTGTATATTGACAATTATTTCCCCCCTCCCCTCTCTCCCACCCTACAGATCCCTTTGATGGGAACAAGTGCTTGGGTAATATCTTTTAAAAAACACCAAAGTCCTATGTCACAAGCATACGGCTTTACATAAGCTCAGGGCTTATAGAAACGCATTTACTCCACATGACAAGCCTGTGAAATGGGAATTATTATTATTCCCATTTTACAGATGGAGAAACCGAGGCACAGAGTGTTTGGCAGCTTGCCTAAGATCACACATAGTGGCCACCCCATGACCCTGTCTGCACCCTCTTTCCTCTAACCCTCCCCACTGCTACCTTGGGGTTGTGGATGTGGCGACTCTTTTGTCAGGTTTCTCACAATCCCCGAGTGCATTGATGATGATTCTGGTGGATGGGGCCAGCGCTCTCCCTTCTCGCCATTTACAGTCCTCGTCATGCCCTCAGCTCTCCTGGTGGCGCCCGACCCCTGCCTGCCAACAGCAGCCGGCAGGATTCAGAGGTGGGAGAAGGCCCCAGGACCACCCTCCAGGCCCCCAGTGGGGCTCCAAAGGTCCCACATCCTGTAAAAACCCAAGAGTGGCACCTCGGGAGGGCAAACAAGGGCCAGGAGATGCTGCCTGGCAACCTGGACCTAAGAAAGGGCCTCCCAAGGGGGGACAGACAAGAGAGGCAGCGGGAGCAATGGGGAGCAATGGGGAGCGATGGGAAATGGGATGTCGGAAGTGGGTGTGCACCCGGGCAGCGTTCGGACATCTGCACCCTGGCCGCCCCAATGAAAGCAGGCCCCCCAGTTCCTGCAGGGGAAGAACAGCCCCCACACTGAGTCAGAATTGGGGTGGCCCCTCTGGGGGCCCAGGGCCCAGGGAAGCCATAGCCTTGGCTTCCCCACGCTGGGCTTGGTCCTGCGGAGCCAGGGCCAGTGGAAATGCCCCGTGTGAACGCGGAGACGCCAGCCCCACTGCTGACCCTGGCCGGAGCCTGGGCAGGGCGATGAGGGGAGAAAGACGACTTGGGCAGGGTGTGGGGAAGGGGAGCTGGTTTCAGACCCGCCCGTGGCCTTGCTTCAGTCCGGCCCGGCCCACGGGTGGTTCTCTAGGGACAGTGAACTGAAGGCCTGGGGCTCAGAGCCAGTGGTCCCCGCCAAAACAGGTTTGGCTGGGCCTGGAAATAAATGCAAACATTGATTAAAAATTTTTTTTTAATTTTGAAATAATTTAAAATTTACAGGAAATGTGCAAAAATAATACAAAAAGCATACAGAGAACTCTAATATATTCCCTACCTGGATTTCCAGATTTACCAACTTTTAACATTTTGCCACATTTGTTATAACATTCTGTCAATCAAAATCAATCAATCTATCTATCTATCACCCACCTATCTGGGTTGCTTAATTTGATGTATCAACTTGGCCCGGTGATGGTGCCCAGTTGTTTTGTCCAGCAAGCACTGGCCTGATTCTTACTGTGAGGGTATTTTGTGGATTTAAACCATTAGTCAGTTGATTGCATCCGTGGCTGGTTACAGCTCCCATCAGCTAAGGAGATGGCCTTCAGCAATGAGGCGTTTCCTCACCCAGATCAACGGAAGGCCTTAAAGGAAGGACTCAGGGTTTTAGCAGTCAGAAAGAGGAATTTCCATCTCGACCTCAGCTGGCGAGCCAAGGATTGCCTGTCCTGTGGAATTCACCGAAACCTTCATCTGGGGATTCAGTGTCAAGTTCCCAACTTGAGGCCTGTCCCACGGAATTCAGATCTGCCAGTCCCCTCGGCTGCATGAGCCAGCCCCTTGCTAAATCTCTTAGTACTTATAGATGTCTCCTGCCTATTCTGTTTCTCTGCAGAGCCCTAATTTATCTATCTATTTACCTATCTATCTAATCTATGATCTCTCGATAATCTATCCATCCATGTGTCTATCCTTCCATCCGTCTATATCATTGGCCTTCTTTCTAAGCCCTTGAGCATAGCTTGCCTACATTATGCTTCATTAGCACTGGGCACTCCCAAGGGGCGCTGGCTTTGAAAAGACTGCCAGAGCAGCCCCCGTGCACAGAGCCCAGGGCAGGGCCCTGGCCAGGGGTGGGGCGAGCCCCCGTCTTGGCGGGAGCTGGCTGGGAGGGGAGGGTGGGCGTGGACGCAGTGTGGCGGGATGGGTGAGCCCTGCGGGGTGGAGCAGACGGTCCCGCCAGCCAGGTGGAGCAGGGGCTGCTGGGCAGAGGTGGCCCACGCACAGGTCTCGTGGGGTGGCCATGGGAAACAGCAGAGCACTTCCTCAGAGCCGGCCCCCCTTGGCTGTGGGTGCTGGTGCGGCTCTCGCCGCCCTGGGGGAGCCCAGAGAACCACAATGTCCTTCAGGGCACGGGGCATCCGGTGGAATCCACGTTGGGTGACTTGGGAGGCCACTCATCTGGGGGGCAAGAGGTCTCTTTTGCTTGGGTCACTTTGTGAAGGAAGTGGGCACAGCATTCTGCTCTCCCTGCTCCTGCAATTCTTCATGTTTTACAATGGGTGTCATGAGTTTGGGATAAATTAGGATGCTATGGCAAGAGTCTTCTTTTTCTTAGCAATAGGAAACCACCTTTGCTGGACAGACCTGGGATTTTTGTGACCTGGTGAAGAGTCCTTTAGTCTTTCTTTTCTTTTTTCTTCTGTTTATGTGTTAAGGATCATTATATAGAGGGAACAACGGGGGAGAGGTGGGCCAGCTGGGGTCCACTGACAAGTGTTGGGCCTGGCTGTTCCAGCCCTTTCTGGAACCACATCAACCCACAGTTTGCTCTTCTGTCTTAGCTGGAAAGCTAAGCTGGAGGGCAAGGAGCAGTGAGCAGGGCGGGGAGCTCTTCTCCACCATCACTTACCAGGTGTCCCCCACGCTGAGGCCTCAGGACCAGGGCTTTGTGGGGCCTGAAGTTTATACAATTTGGGGATCCTTTTTAAGAAAAAGAATACAAAGTGTACTAAAGTACAATATTTTTTAGAATAAGGAGAGAAAATCTCACCAAATTATAAATTTTTAAAAAGCTGACAAATACCACAAACAGGAAAAATATGTTTATTGACGGGCTGCCTGACACACCTCTGTAAACCATTTCTCCCTCATTTTTTTTATTTGCCTGCATTTTGATTTTGTGATGTCATCTTCTATATTGAGAAGAGAAAACTAAGGTGGTCCTGCCTGGGGAGGGGGCATTTCTCTCTCCCAGCCCCCTCAGGGAGCGAGGCTTTGGCCTGCAGGGGCTCTGTGGCCCCTAGCCTGAGCCACCCTGCAATCAGGGCCCAGCTGCCACTCCTCAGGGTCCTGGAGAATTTGGAACAGGGGCAAGAGGTGAAGGAAAATCTCCTGTCTATGATGGGAGAGATGGGAGCTACGTTTTTTTTCCCGTGCTCAGGGCTTGGCCCTTAACCGTGTCTGTGCTTTGAGGGTGACGTGTTTCAGTTTTCCAGCTGTATTTCTCTTATCTGTGATGTGCAGTGTGTGTGTGTGTATGTGCTTGCCTATGTGTGAGGGTGTGTGTGTGCATGTATATAATTTTCCTTCCCAGAGAAGGAAGCCCCGCTGTACTGTCTGCCATGTTGTGTCTTTTTTCTGTCAGAAACGATCGATAAAGAGACTGGGCCGGGCCTCTTCTCTTTCTAGTAGGAAATAGGATTGTATGTTTCTCCTCTATTCCATCCTCTCCGTAATAAACGTAAAGAACAGTTCCAATCAAAACACCCCTCTCCTCAGAAGTCTCCAGATGCCTGCCCCTTGCCTTCCACGTAGGGTCCGGAGTTGGCAGCCTCCACAGCCTGGCCCTGCCCGACCTTCCATCCCCGTAAGGCTTATCTTAGTGGCTCCTTCTCTTGCCCTCAGCTCCAGCAAACCCCGAACATGCCCTGGCTTTTCCTCCTCTGGGCCTGGGCTCGGCACCCCTCTGCCGGCCCACCTCCCTTCCATACCCGCCTGCTGGAATCCCAGCTACCCATGGAGGCCAGCTCCAGTGCCATCTCCTCCATGCAGCCTTCCAGGATAGTCAGAGAGAAGCAGGCCTCCTCAGCTCAGCATTTACCCCTCTGCTGGCCCGGCTCCCATCCCACCTTGCGTGCTTGCATTCCTTGTGCACATTTCTTGTTCCTCGAATGCAGGAATTGTCCACGTCGGCTTCTCATCCTCCGCAAGTGTTTGTGAATGGATAACCCTCCTTCTCTGATAGAAGAAAACACTGGTGCTCAGAAAGGTTAAGCAATTTGCCCAAAGTCACTCCGCTGTGAGTGTCAGGGTCAGCACTGTGACCCGGAATCGTGACTCAGGCCGGCTTCATGTTTTACACCCTTGTTCTGTTTTTCCTGGAATCCTGTTACTGAGCCTCTCTGACTCAGGGTTTGACAACCAGTTCAAGGACAGCCCTTCCACCTTATCCCTCCTGTCTTGGGAACTTGATAGTTTGTTGATACCTTCACAATCCTCAGGGAAAGGAGGGTTTGGAGTGGACACTTGAACCAGGAGTCTCACCTCAAGATCAGGGGGTGGAGAGGTGAGACAGAGCCCTCTGTGGAGTCTGTGGTTCTTTCTTCAGATCTCAGCTGTCATGTCTCCCATCACCGTGGATTAAGGAGAGGTGTCTGAAAGGGGTTTTAGATTTGTGTACATGTGCAAGTAGATACTTTTTCAACCTGTTATTATAAAGATGTCAAACATACACAAGAACAGGGCAAATAGGACAATGCATCCCCATGCACCCATCACCCAGGTGTGACAAGCATCCCTTTATGAAGTGCTTCTCACATTCCAGATCCTGCCAACTGTACCCCTGGGTGTCATTTAACATTTTCCCCTTGTCCCCATACTTCCTGTAAAGTGGTTAGTTAGATCTAGAAGCTTGACTGGATTCAGTTATCAGTGATTGGCCTTCAGAAGTAAGAAGTTTCTAGAACTGTCTTGCTGCCTGCTCACCTGGGACAGGAAACCAATATTTGGGGACATCACGGGACAGCTTTGAGGGCCATGAGATGGGTGTGTCAGTAGGAATCAGTCCTGTTTTTTCAAAGATTGAAACGGTGTCTTTTCTGCGAGAGTTTGGAAAATGCTGGAAGAACTGTCCGGCTTCAGCGCTGGCTAGAGACAATGAGGGAGTGACAGTGGCACGAAGGTGTCTATGAGCTGGGACCACCGTGGTGGATATGAAGAAGCTGGGACGCTGAGCACAAGGTGCTGGGACGAGGGGTTGGAATATCAGCTTCGTGGTGTCACCTTGAGTCACTTCTTTGTGCCTTCACTGTATCTGCAAACTGGGGAGACCCCCTCAGCCCCCAGTTACAGTGTGACTTGCTCGCACACTGAGAGGCTCTAGAGACCTTTCGTCTTCTACTCTATCCTGTTATTTTCCTCTACACTGGCTTTGCCTCCCCAGAGAAATAATTCTTTTTCACTTTGGGTTCAGCACCAAAATGGACACATTGGTGCTTAGCAAACCTAATTAAATCAAACTGAGACATGAGCTCTTTGAAATTACTTGAGAATTTCAGAGAAAAGGCGCTGGAGGAGTCCAGGAAAAGATGAGAGAGTAGTTAAAAAAAAAAAAAATCAGAGAGCAGAAAGCCCCGTTGAAAATCCTCTTCTAGTTTCAGTGGAGGGAGCAGGGCGGACCTGGTGGACACGCCGGGCAATAAAGATAAGCCCTGAGCCTCCCCTTGTTGCGAGGGCGAGTTTATCAGTCCAAGCTTGGGGGAAAGCCGTCTCCCAGGAGTCTTCACCATGGGCCTCACCAGGGCGTCTGTCCCTGGCGTAGTGACGTCAGTTCTCCTCTCCCCCTGGGGATGCAGGAGAGGCCACAGCTGGGTGCAGAGCAGTGCAGCACTGGGTGGTTTAGGAGAACCCGTCCTGAGGGGCCTGGGGTGCTTGCTGGGGACTCAGGTGCCAGGGCCCCGCCTGGGGCCTCTGCACTTGAGATAGCTCAGGGAAACTTTCTCATTATCACTGTGACCTCTGGGGCCCCTGGCTGCCAGTTAATCATTACAGGGGCAGGGCCCTGTTCCTCAGCTCTCTGGCCTGTTCCGCAGCCGCTGGGTTTATGGCTGCCCGAGGGCCCTGGTGGTGTTTGGATTGCTTGCTGATAGGTGGCCTCTTGGCTCCAGTTCAGCCCGCTGTGTACAGGTGTCGGGTCCTTTTTGGGAAGTGGGCGTGGCTGGGTGGTTAGCATCCCCTCCCTCTAGGAGCTGAGAGGCCCCGGCACTGAGACCCTCAAGTCTCCTCCTGGGGAAGGCGCTGAGATGGAATGTGGGGGGGCAGGAGCCAGCAAGACACCTCAGTGTTGGAAGGGCCAAGAGGCCGGGATGAGACACGGCTGGGCTCCATGGGGCCTGGCTGTGTCTCGTAGTCATGCACCCCCACTTTCTCCCTTGTTTTGTCCCCATGGGAGCTGAGACCAGCCAGAGATGCTCGACCTGCCTTTTGCAGAAGAAGATGCCTCTCCCAGAAGGATCCACCAGCTTTCCTGGTAGCCATGAGGAAATCCTCAGTGATTATGTGAAGCTGGTAAAGGTTCAGGGGTCGCCTGCCCAAATCCCTCCCCTGAACTCATCAGGTTTCATAGGAAAACCCAGCCCGGGCCATTGTGCTCAGTGGCCGTAAGGACGCTGTCCATCTCCCTGCCCCTCCCCCATGGTCTGGTTCCCACCCCTTCCTCCAATCAGCCACCTCCTAGACCCTGCTATGGCCAAGCTCCTTATCTAGAATGGCCTTCTTCTCAGCCTGGAATTGTCTTCCCTTCTGCAGAGCTGTGCCCGTGGCAGTGCCGCTGATGAAGGCCCTTCTGGCTGGGGACCTCCTCCCTGGCAGCCCCTCGTGTTTAGGCCGTGGTACCCCTGCTGTGGTCTATTCTGTGGAGTCCCTGCCTTCTTTGATCTGAGCTCACTCTGTGTTCCCCTTGAAGTGAGTTCTCCAAGGCTGGAGCCAGGCCTACCTTTTCCAACAAAATGCACCCGGTCTCACCAGGGGACTGCCAGCTCTGAGAGCCCCCGTTACTCCTGTATCACTCCTACAAACCGGGTTAGGATTAGGATTCTTCTTTGGGTAGAATGAGAGAAGCATGACTCGTAGCCTCTTTTCTTCCCCTCTTGTGTGAGTTTTAAGGGTCACTTTCCCCACGGGCAGTGAGATTGGGAACACTGAGCATGCAGTGTTCCTCCTTCAGCCGATGCCACCACATGCCAGAATCCACGGCTCCTCCGTGAAAGTGTGCCCTTCCTGAAGACAAGTCCGGGCAGTGCTCAGCTCTGGTGCTGGCTGTGTGAGGGCAGGAGAGGGAACACAGCCGGGGTGGCCGTGAATTTCCCAACAGGTCCCTTCTTCCCCTGCCTCTCACCCATCACCAAAGCCCTCATCCAACATCAGCTCCGCTGCCCTCCCCTGTCCCCTCTTGGGTAGACCTGGTAAAGGGAGGGGCAAAAAGGAACCATTTGGAGAGGCTGGAAGAAAACTTGCCCGGGAAGCTTCAGGATGCCTGAGGAGGGACG
>PVKY010014522.1:0-10535 GCA_004027775.1 Bradypus variegatus | reverse complement strand
CCATGAGTTCTGCCATTTGTTTTTTTAAGTTTATGAATTCTTCTTTATGGTCGTCCAGTGTCTTCTTTATATCCTTCAGCTCTTTTGCTAGATCTTCCTTATCTTCCTTCATTTCACTGAATTTATTTAGTATTAGTTGCCTCAACTCCTGTATCTCATTTGAGCTATTAGTTTGTTCCTTTGGCTGGTCCATATTTTCGTGTTTCCTGGTATGGCTTGTTATCTTAAGTTGTCTAGGCATCTGGTTTTCTTGATTAGTTTATTTTGGAGCTTGTTTTCTATCTTTTACCTAGGGGTTTTCTTGTTGGTTTGGTTTGTTCTCTGGCCTCTGTTATTCAATTCAACTTGTTCTAGACCTTTAACTTAGGTTCTATGTAGTTGATCAAAATTTTACCCCTCTTGTTTTTTATGTTTCTTGCTCTGCTCTATGTAGCCTTTTTGTGAATGGGTCTCCTCAGATATGGTCGACCCTAGTCAGATTTTCCCAGTCTAGTGAGGCCCGGGTCTCATTGGGAGTGTATGGAGTTTTCAATGTTCGCTGCGATCTCGGGTTTTCCTCGAATTCCAAACTTGCATCCGATGTGTAACTGGTTACTGGACACCCCAAAAACTCTGTTTCATATAGTTCTTGGGTAGTTGCCAGCTGCTCTGGGCTCTGTCCCCGGCGGCCGCGGCCACGGTGGCTCCTCCGCGGGGCTCCAGCGGTGCAGGCAATGCTGGCCTGGTGGCGGCGGCGGCCACCCGAAAGCCTCGGGGGTGCTCGGGTAGCGAGCGCCCACTCACCTCCGGCACCACGGGCTCAGGTCCCGGTGCAGGCAGCGGCGGCGGCTCTGCGGCTCCTCCGCGGTGCTCCAGCGGCACAGGCAGTGTGGGCCTTGTGGCGGCGACCACCCGAAAGCCTCGGGGACGCTGGGGCGGCGAGCGCCCACTCACCTCTGGGCGCCACGGGCTCAGGTCCCGATGCAGGCGGCGGCGGCAGCTCTTCCGTGGGGCTCCAGCCGCGCAGGCAGTGCGGGCCTGGTGGCAGCGGCGACCACCTGAAAGCCTCGGGGGCACTGGGGCGGCTAGCGCCCACTCACCTCCGACGCCACGGGCTCAGGTCCCGGTGCAGGCGGCGGCGGCGGCTCCTCCGCGGGGCTCCATCGGCGCAGGCGGTACGGGCCTGGTGGCTGCGGCCACCACCTGAAAGCCTCGGGGGCGCTCGGGCAGCGAGCGCCCACTCACCTCCGGCGCCACGGACTCAGATAACGGTGCAGGCGGCGGCGGCGGCTCCTCCGCGGGGCTCCAGCGGTGCAGGCAGTGCGGGCCTGGTGGCGGCAGCGACCACCCGAAAGCCTCGGGGGCACTGGGGCAGCGAGCGCCCACTCACCTCCGGCGCCACAGGCTCAGGTCCCGGTGCTGGTGGCGGCGGTGGCTTCTCCGCGGGGCTCCAAGGCTGAGGCGGGCGGCAAGCAGGCTGCGGCTCCGGCTCGGCTTGGGCAGGGCTCTGGCTGTGGCTCAGACTCTGGGCTCCGTCCCCGGCGGCCCCGCTTGCGGTGGCTCCTCCGTGGGGCTCCGGCGGCGCAGGCGGTGAGGGCCTGGCGGCGGCGGCGACCACCCGAAAGCCTCGGGGGTGCTCGAGCGGCGAGCGCCCGCTCAACTCTGGCGCCGCGGGCTCAGGTCCCCCTTCTGCATTGTTTTTTAAAGAAATGTAACATTTCAAATAAAATTGAATTCTTCTACATCTCTCTCTCAGATCCCATTCTCTGCCCTCCCTCACCAGTGATAACCACTATCAAGAAAATAAGGTTAAGAAAATTTTTAAAAAAATTCAAAAAATTATATATACATATCCATAATCAATACAGTGTTACTTTGTTCAAAATTTTTATGTAATAGATATCTTGTTGTACATTTCATTCAGCAAATATTTTCACTGAACATGTTTTGTTTTCCTATGAATTGCTTTGGATAGAGTTGACAGCTTAATATTTAGTCTTCTTATTCATGAACATGGACTGTCCTTTCACATGTTTTTGTGTTCTAAGAACATTGTTACAGGGTCATCTAGTTCATTCATTTTAACTGCTTGCTATATGGTGTTCCATTATGACTACACCACAGTTTGCTTAGTAATTCCCATATTGCAAACATTTCTGCACTTCCAGTTTCTCCTTGTAACAGACAGCATTGCAGGGAACAACCTTGAACATGTCCTCTGTGCACAAGAATTTATCTACTTGTGGAATTCAGGTTCTAGGCTCTACCAGTTATTAACTGGGTAACTTAGAAAAAGGTTCTTAATCTCTCTGCCTCAGTTTCATAATATGTAAAGTAGGGAAATAATTATACTTCATAGGTGGTAGAGAACAATAAAAGAGTTATTAGATGTAGAGAGCTTTAAAAAGTTGCTTACAAACTAAATATATTGGGCCTTTAAAATTTTACTCGATATTGGCAAATTGTTCACACCAATTTATATTCCTACTGGCAAAATATGATTGTTCCTGTTTTCTCCATCTTTTTCAACTTAAGAAAAAATTTTATTGCGGTAACATATATACAGCTTAATTCCCATTTTAGCCACTTTCAAAGTATACAGTTAAGTAGTGTTAATTCCTTTCACAACGTTGTGCCACCATCACTGCCAAGCATCACCAAAATTTTTCCATCACCCCAAACAGAAACTGCACCCTTAACCATTCACTCCCTTTTCCCCACCCTCATCCTACCCTTGGTACTCCGTAATCTTTCTGTCCCTATGAATTTCTATATTCTAGGTATTTTATATAAGTGAGATCATACAATATTTCTCCTTTTGTTTCTGGGTTGTTTCACACAACATGATGATGTCTTCACAGTTCATCCTTGTGGTAGCATGTATCATACTTCATTCCTTTTTACAGCTGAATAATATTCCATTATATGGATATACCACATTCAGTTTATTCACTTACCTGTTCATAGGCTACTGGGTGGCTTCCACTGTTTGGCTATTGTGAATAATACTGCTATGAACATTGGTGTTTAGATATCTGAGTTCCTGCTTTGAATGTTGGGAGTATATTATACTTAGAAGTGGGATTGCCAGGTCCATGTAGTAATTCTATTTTTAACTTTTTGAGGAACTACCAAACTGTTTTCTGGAACATCTGCACCATTTTACATTCCCATCAGTGTTGCTGAAGGGTTCCTATTTTTCTGCATCCTTGCCAACTTATTTTGTTTTTTTTTAATAATAGCCACTCTATTGCATATGAAATAGTGTCTCATTGTGGTTTTTATTTGCATTTCCCTAATGGCTAATAATGTTGAATATCCTTTCATATGCTTATTGGCCATTTGTATATCTTCCTCAGAGAAATTTCTGTTCAAGTCTTTCGCCTGTTTTTAAATTGGGCTGTTTGTCTTTTTGTTGTTGGGTTGTAGGAGTTCTTTATATATTCTGTATATAAACGTATAATTAGATACATGGTGTACCAGTTTGTATATATTATGTCCCCCAGAAAAAGCCATGTTCCTTGATGCAATCTTGTGGGGGCAGATGTATTAGTGGAGATTAAGTTGGAGCATTTGGATTAGGTTGTTTCCATGGAAATGTGCCCCACTCAACTGTGGGTGATGACTCTGATTGGATAATTTCCATGGAGGTGTGGCCCCGCTCATTCAGCATGGGCCTTGATTAGTTTACTGGAGCACTATATAAGCTCAGACAGAAGGAGCAAGCTTGCTACAGCCAAGAGGAACACTTTGAAGAAAGCACAGGAGCTGCAGATGAGACAGTTTGAAAATGGCTGTTGAAAGCAGACTCTTACTCCGGAGACACTAAGAGAGGACAAATGACCCAAGAGCAACTGAGAGTGACATTTTGAAGAGGAGCTGCAGCCTAGAGAGGAATGTCCTGGAAGAAAGCCATTTTGAAACCAGAGCTTGGAGCAGACACCAGCCATGTGCCTTCCCAGCTAACAGTGGTTTTCCAGATGCCATTGACCATCCTGCAGTGAAGGTACCCGATTGTTGGTGTGTTTTACCTTGGACACTTATGGCCTTAAGATTATAACTGTGTAAGCAACTAAACCCCCTTTATAAAAGCCAATCCATTTCTGGTATTTTGCTTAATGGCAGCATTATCAAACTAGAACACATGGTTTCCAAATATTTTGTCCCATTCTGTAGGTTGTCTTTTCACTTTCTTAACAATGTCCTTTGGTGTACAAATTTTTTTTTATTTTGATGAGGTCTCATTTATCTATTTTTTCTTTGTTGATCACGCTTTTGATGTAAAGTCTAAAGATATTGCCCTATATTTTCTTACAGGACTTTTATAGTTTTAACTGTTATATTTAGACTGTTGATCTATTTTGAGTTAATTTTTGTATGTGGTGTGAGGTAGGGGCTTACTTTCATTCTGTTACATGTGGATATGCAGTTATCCAGCACCATCTGTTGAACAGATTATTCTTTCCTCATTGACTGAACTTGGCACCCTTGTCAAAAATCAATTGGCTATACACACACATTTGACTATAGTGAAAGCCTCTTGTACTAGTTTTGTCCCTATTTAATGGCAAGGCATGTCTTTGAATCATTGAGTTTTTCACTTGTAAAAGGGTGAGATGAACCTGATATGTGTATGATACAGATGTTAAATTTAAGATATTTGATTTCATCACAGAACATGAGTATTATTATTGTCAGTTATTGGATATTTTCAAATTTCATTTTTCTAATTTGATATACGAGAATAGTTCAAACGATGCCCTGCTTCAGGTATTTTGGAGAAGTATATTGGAAAATACATAATGCTTTTATTTATCCAACATTTATTGAGTGCTCCCTATATGCTTAGTGTACTGTGCTTTGTACTTGGCAGATTATTTCATACAGCAGAAGCATGGTCCTTGCTCTTATGGAAAGTCAAGCCTAGTGGTGAAGATGCACAATAAACAATGCATACACATATACACATGCATGCATGGACATATCTTTTGTATGAGTACTATAAAGCAAAATAATTTGATGCTGTGGGGGAGAATAACTTTGTGGTTGTGGAGATGTGGATGTACTTTACATTGGAATGTCAGGAAAGATCTTTCTGGTTTGACATCTTGCTAGGGTGTGAAGTGTGCTGGTTTGAATATGTTACGTATCCCAGAGAAGCCTATGTTCTTATAATTCATCCCTGTGGGGGCAGAACTTTTGTGGGTGGGACCTTTTGATTAGGTTGTCCATAGAGATGTGACCCAACCCATTCAAGGTAGGTCTTAATCCTTTAGTGGAGTCCTTCAGGACAGCTCATGAAGAGACAGAGCTTAGAAAGAAAATGCCCTGGGAGAAGCAAGAAGAACCCACAGAAACTGAGAAAGCCATTTTGATAACAGAGCCCAGGGGAGAAGAGCCACCAGACATCACCATATGACTTCTCATGTGAAAGAGGAACCCTGGATGCCAGAAGCCTTTCCTTACTGAAGGTATCTTCCTCTTGATGCCTTAATTAGGACATTGTCATGGTCTTAGAACTATAAATTTATAACCTAATAAATCCCCATTGAAAAAGCCAACCCATTTCTGGTATACTGCATTCTGGCAGCTTTAACAAACCAAAACACTAAGGATAAGGAAACAGCCATGCAAAGAATGAAGAGCATACCAGGAAGAAGGAAGAGCCTATATGAAGGTCTGAAGGAAGGAGAGGCCTTGGAGAGTTCCTACAATTGAAAGAAGGCCAGTGAGACTGAATAGCAAGAGGGATAGTGGAGGTTGGGGGAAGAGGAGTTGGGCAGATGGCAATGCCTAGATAATCATGGCCATTGTAGGCAAGTGGAAGCCACTGAAAAGCTTTACACCACCAGGGTTTGTGTGGTGAATCATTAAAACAAAACTGGGGGGAAAAATCAAGTGACCATGGATGTGAGGGTTTATTTCTGAACTCAGTTCTGTACACTTGGTCTGTCTGTCCTGGTGTCAGTATCATTTTGTTCTGATTATTGTAGCTTTGTAATAAGTTTTGAAATAAGGAAGTATGAGTCCTCCAACTTTGTTGTTCTTTTTCATGATGGTTTTGGCTATCCAGGGCCCCCTTGCCCTTCCATATGAATTAGATAATTAGCTTTTCCATTTTTTGTGAAGAAGGCTGTTGAAATTTTGATTAGGATTGTCTTGAATGTGTAAATTGTTTTGGGTAGTTTTTTTGTTATGTTTTTTAGTAGCTTAAAATAACATAGATTTATTATCTTATAGTTTAGGAGGTCAGAAGTCTGAAATGGGTTTCACTGGGCTAAAACCAAGGTGTTGCCAGGGCTGTGTTCCTTCTGGAGGCTCTAGGCACTTTGGGTAGTACTAACATCTTAACAGTATTTTGTCTTCCAATCCATGAACATGGGATGTCTTTCATTTATTTAGGTCTTCTTTAATTTCTTTCAACAATGTTTTGTAATTTCCCATGTACGAGTCCTTTACAAACTTGGTTAATTTAGTCCTAGCTATTTGATTCCTTTGGTTGCTATTATAAATGGAATTGTTTTCTTGATTTTCTTTTTGGATTGCTCATTGCTGGTTTATAGAAACACCAGTTACTTTTCTTTTTTTTTTTTAATTTATAGAATATTTGTAGGTTAACAGAAACATTATGCAGGAAGTGTAAAGTTCCCATATAGACCCGTCACACACACACTTTTCTGTTATTAACATTTTTGCATCAGTATGGTACCTTTGTTTCAACTCATGAAACAATATTATTAAAATTATGCTTTTAGCATACTGTTCACATTATGTTGAACAGTTCTGTGGGGTTTGTGTGTGTGGTGACTTATATACAATCTAAAATTGCCCTTTTTTTCCCCCTTTGCAAATATACAGTTCAGTGGAGAAAACCTCTAATTTTTGTGTGTTCATCTTGTACCCTGCTACTTTGCTGAATTCATTTATTTGCCATAGTAGCTTTCTTGTAGATACTTTGGGATTTCTTCTTTACCAACTTGTGATTCTATGTCTGTTAAATTTTTGCCAGTTTGATGCATGTGAAATGGTTTCTCATTTTAATCTGCACGTCCTTGATTAGAAGTCAGATTGAGCATCATTTGTTCATGTTTATTGGCCATTAAGATTTCCCATTTTGTTAATTGCCTATTTTTAGCCATTGCCCTATTTTCTGTTGAGTGTTTTGTCTTTTTCTTACTGATTTGTAAGCATTATACACACAGATTTTATACTTTGAATACTAAGCCTTTTTTTGCTATGTTGCCCTATCTTCTCCCACTTTGTGGCTTATCTTTTTTAACTTTTTTTGTCTTGTCTTTTTTGGTACAGTTTTAATTTGGATTTGGTCAAATTTACCTATCTTTATGACTGATGCTTATTCTCCTATCCCATATTTTCCTCTTTTTATTTTTCATGCTCAATTCTTTCATCCACCTGGGATTTTCTGTGCTTGAGTGTGTTTCTGGGTTATTCTGTCATTGATATTTGTTTCTCTCTACTCCATTACCATACTGCTTTAGTTACTGTAGCAACTTTTCCCTCCTAACTCTAAGTTTTGGCTTTTCTTGGAATTTTATTGTTTCATATGAATTTTAGAATTTGTCAATTTCACACACACAAAATAATTGGATTTATACTGGAATTCCGTAAAATTTCAATGTCATCTCAACATAGTACAATGTCATCTGCACTGCTTTTCCTTCCCTTCAGACTCATGTATCTCTCAAGTTCGAACAGCATTTCTCCATGCAAACTATACTGGTAGTTGGACTCAGAGTAAGGGAAAGGGGTAATGAAATAAAATAATGACATCTCCAGTATCACTACCATTTACTGAATTAATACTATGGGCCAGACACAGTGCTAGAGCTTTATACTTTAGTTTTCACAACAACCCTGTAAAATAACAGCTCAGAGAGGTAAAGTAGCTAGGTTGCCAACCCAGGTCTGTCTGACAAAGGACTTTTGGATATTTTCAAATTTCATTTTTCTAACTTGATACAAGAGAATAGTTCAAATGATGCCCTACTTCATGTATTTTGGAGAAGTATATTTGGAAAATATATAAAGCTTTTATTTACCCAACAAATATTTAGAGTGCCCCCTGTGTGCTTAGTTTATATCCCATATAGGATGTATGAGATATAGTATGGGGAATAGTGGTTAAGACCATGGCTTGTGGAGCTACACTGCCAGCATTCATATTCTGGCTCTACTTACTAGCAGTATGGCCTTGGGAAAGCTATTTAATTGCTCTGAGTATCAGTTGACACATTAGTGACCATGGAGAAAATAATAGCACTTACCTCATGAATTTACTGTAATGATTACATAGGTTAATAAATGTAAAGCACTTAGACTAGGCCTGGTATTTGATAAGTGCTGTAAAAGTGTTACTAGTATTATCTCCAAGCCGCAACGGCTAGAGCAAAACAGGTGAAGGCCTCAGGTGGTAAAGGCTTTTCTTATCACCTATGGGCCTGTGATAGGGAGATTTGGCCTGAGGTGCTGTCCTTCCCACCTCTGATGTATTAGAGTGTGGACTCAACAGGCTTAGGCTCTTAGCTTAGCTTTACTACATTGACTGTGTAGCTTTGAGAGAGTTACTTAAATTCTCTGAATTTTACCCTTTAGTGTTAAGAAGGAGATAATAGTACCCACTTCTGTGGTCTTCAGAATTTAATAATAGATGAAAATCCCCCACTTCCCAGTAGGAACAAACACATGTGTAGTCTCTGATCACCTCCTGAAGAACCCTCCCTGTTCCCAACATTTTGACCTCTTGCAGTATCCTTGGGACCCTCTCCTTGGCTGTCCCTTGTGCACCAGGCCTCTTATAAAATAGATGTCCTTCCTTGACATACCAGAATACTGAAAACTGATGTCTTCATTAAACAGTATGATCAATGCTTTGTGATTGAAAAGTTAAACATCCCAGTCTGAGGATGGCAAGCTGGATGGAGAGACAGATGGTAGAAAGAAGGACAAGGCAGAGGTGATGAACTTTGATCTGAGTTTTGCAGGAACAGAGACTGAGGAAGGTGGGATTGTAGGGACCTGGGGACATGGTAAATGTGATAAAGCTCAATGCAACATGGCAACCAAATATTGATCAGTCAGGTGTCTTGTTGATGAATTGTTTTATAGCTGGAAGTCTCATCTTCTTTATCAATCCTTTGTTCGTGTGGTGATTGCATAATTCAGACTTATTAAGTAGGGATAATTTTTCCATTTTCAAGCTTGTGCACATGACTTGGTGACTTTTGAAGTCTCCTGGTGGCCTTATACCAAGAGAGGCCAAGTGTGCTGACTGACATGCAGCTTGGTCACCATTCCTTTTTCTTCTTGCAGCCTGGTGCAAGCAGAATACTGGCACGATCCCATAAAGGAGGATGTGTACCGCAACTACAGCATCTTCTTGGCAGATATAAATCAGGAGAGGGTAAGCACCCAAACTGGGCTTCAATAGTTGTATTCTCATTTATCTGTTCCAGGTATCATAAATCAGTTGTTTACCCAAAATATCCTAGGCAGAACCCAGAAACAGAAGTTCTGTTTTGGGGGGAGGCATTGCTTGAGATTCATTTCCTTTTAGGGAGGTTGAAATTATTTGGCTCTGTTCCCTTAAGTTCTTTCCCTCTCCTGGTGTTAAAGAAACAGATAAGCTCACCAATTTGATTCCTAGGTTAAATAGAAATTCCCAGCTGCTGTCTTAATTAGGGAAGCCTTCTTGGATCCCTTTGAGGGAAAATTTTCTCAGAAGAGAGATTATTAACCTAGAAGAGACTGTAGAATGGACTAAGTCCCAGACATGAGCACAGTTTGAGATTCTGGTAAACTAGATGGCACCATTTATATTAGTCTTATCTTGAAGGATTTTTTAAAACTGAAAATTTGAAGGGAAAACAAACAGAAAAGAACATAGAAGAGTGTAACACAACCACTCAGAATTTGCAGTTTCTTATTTTGCCTTCGCTTTCTCTGGCAAGAAGCGTATGGATGCCTCTGGAGGGCACAGTGGCAGCTTCATGGCTGCACCTGTATGACATTGTCAGTGGGGGAGCATGAGTCAGACAAGATGGCAAGAAAAGGCCGTAAAAATGTATGTTCTGGGCAGGGAGCTGGCAATGCAGCACATAGCCATTGGGAAAAACATACTGGCCCGTGGTCAGGGCGACTAGAGCCTGATTGTAATGACCCTGAGGTGCTGCTGGCCTTTCCTCCAGGGTGTCAATGAGTCCTACAAGAAAAACCTGATGGCCCTGAAGAAGTTTGTGATGGTGAAATTCCTCAATGATTCCATTGTGGATCCTGTGGATTCAGAGGTGAGATGCTAATAAGGACACACATGCCAGAACATAGGACTAAATGGCATTAAAATATAACTTCCTGCTGGAAAAAGCCTTCAGCCCCTTCTGCTACACTGTGTAGACTAAGGGTTGTAACCCCCTGAAATGGTATATAAAATTGTCTAACTGTATCCTCTGGGGAAGGGGCTGTAGTTTTCACTAGATTCTCAGAGACCTAAGACTCAGTAAAGGTTCATAACCACTATCCCAGAAGTTTATAAATACCTT
>PVKY010014521.1:0-10537 GCA_004027775.1 Bradypus variegatus | reverse complement strand
GTGACTTCAACAGTAATCAGTCAGAACTGGAACGATATACCTTTGTTCCCAGGCGACCCACTCACAACCACAGACCTCTTTGTGCCAAAGCAGACTAATGTGGTCTCTTGGGTGTTCTGCTGCTAATGAATGCACTGGACAGAAAAGCGTTGGAAAGGCCAATGCAACACCCACAACAGTCAATGCTTTCCTGCCAGATGGGCTGGGGAAAAAAAAAAAAGCAGCTGATCATGTAAAACCATGTTAGCCAATACCTATATTGTCTGCCTGAATTAAAAAGCAAAAGATACATCCTGTTCTCTCATAGTTCATTATTGGAAGAAAGAGTATGAGGAAGTATTGGACCATGTCTGTAGTATACAAGGTAACTAGACAATCCAGAGCCCTCCAACAAGCTCCATCAGAACATGTCATTTGAACATTGAGACAGTAATGATTATTCTCAAAATTAGACACAATACCAGTCCCTCTTCCCCTCCCTGCCTATATGCAGCTGAACAGTGACTTGTGGAGGCAGTGGGAGAGGGGCAAGGCCTTGCCAGCTGGTGCTGAGAAAGACCAGACTTAAATACAATCAAACAGCTCATTAATCTGCCTTCCCCAAAACACCCAATCCGCATGCATCATCACCCCAGGGTGAATCAAGTTCCCTAGAGTGCACAACTATAGGTTGTCCTTTTCCTTCCACAGACACCCTTAGGATGGCCCTCTGTGGCCTGTGCACTCTTGGGAATCTGATTTCTTCTAGTTGAAAATAGCTAGAGCAAGGAAGAGGGGAACAAAATGTGGTTTATCCCTGAGTCCCTCATCCTATTGGATATGCCCCAGGGTGGTGGTTCTCTTGCAATTACAAATAATTCAGCTCTAAATGCATCAAAGTGTTCAAAAGAAGTATGCAAATACCCCTAAAACTCTAGGTGCTGAGATTTAAGAGCCAATTAACACGGGCAGATTCAGAATAAAGCAGAGGTTGGAAATCCGAAAAGTAAAGAGGCACTGTGATGTGGTAGCAAGAGCCAGCTCTGTCAGTAACTAGCTGTGTGACTTTCTGATCACTTTTCCTATGCCTCAGTTTCCTCAACTCTAACATAAATACTAATATGAAAGGAATTCAACCTCATAAATCTTTGTCATATGTAGAAAACAAAAAACCTTTTGAGATATTGATTTTTGTTCTCGCTGTATTTTCCCCTTTTCTTTTCCCATTCCAGCTGGCTCAGTGTGCCTTTGCCTCAGAGGAAGTTTGTGGCTGGACTTCCAGGCCTTTGATTTTGAATAAACCAGTTGAGGAGAATAGAGTTTGAGGAAACCTGTATTTCCCCAGACTTAAATGATCTGTGGTCTCAGAAACAGCAAGGAAATCATCTTGCTTGCTGGCAGTACTCGTTTTATGTGTGCCACAGGAAGACTGACTGGGTTTTTACCAAAGGGTCCTATTTTTCTAGGAAACAGCAGAGGGGCAGACTCAAAAGGACCAGACAAATTGGGACGTACTCATCCAGACCAATGACTGGATGGGGCTCCAGATGCTTTCTTGCTTGTGAAGATGGCTTGTCCCTGCCACAGCCCTCACTGAGTGTATCAGAGACACTCCAGGAATGACCCAAGTTAAATTTCCTGCCAGCCCAGGAGGATGGGAGCTCCAAGTTTAAGTTGAATTCCCTGTTCTAAAGACTCTCAGCAAACACCAATGATGAGATTACCATTAGTTCATTTAATTTATGTCTCTTTGTCATTTATTAAAATTAGGCCAAAACAAATTTTGCAACATTATAGGAAGTCTACTTAAATCTATTTTATGGGGGTTGGACTCATCAAGGGTTTACTTTTGCCAGCCATCCTTGACATATTTTTTTTCACACCAGTCCTTCCTGGGCTCCATGCTTTCCCATGTGAAAGAAGGGAGCCTACTCCGTCTCTGTGTTCATGCAAAAGAAAGTTTTATTCTACTCATTCCTACAGGTTTTTATAACATAAAAGGTAGTTTCCTATGTGACTGTTTTCAGGTATTTTGGGGAGGGTGCATTTTTTTCTAAAGCCATAGGTGTGATTGCATGTCTTTGATCTCAAGGGACAACGTCTTTGGGGCTAGATGGGAGACAGCAGGAGCAGGAGATAGGAGCAGGGAAGGAGCCCCTATCTAAATTGGTGCCTGCCTTCAGGTATGCAAAGCTTTGGCCTTCTCCCAGCCTGGTGCCTGTCTTTAGGCTTCTAATGCTTAGGAGCAGCCTCCCTGTATAACTTATCAAGCCAGGGAAACTTCTATGTTTCCACATTCCCATACGGGATGTTTTACTGAGAAAGGCTAATGGTACCTTGGAGAACATCATGTGCCCTCTCATAGTTCCCTGAATATTGTTTTTCAAAATTGAAAAGGAGTATCTTTCATCTCCAAGAACACGTATCCGATGTCTGAGTTGCTCTCAGGAGCAGCTCAGGGAAACAACACGTAAGGTAACTAGAGTAGGTCTTTGGTTAGTGATATATTGCTGAGTAACAAATTACCCCAAAACTTAGAGCTTAAAACAACATTTTGTCATCTCACATTTTATTTCTGTTGGAAACCTGGGCGTGGCTTAGGCTAGTCCCTCCCACTCAGGGTCTCTCGCAAGGCTCCGATCAGGGTGACAGCCAGGGCTGCAGTCACCTCCGTGACCAACTGGGGCAGGACCTGCCACCATTCAGTTCCCAGCAGATGACCCGGATGAGCACCTCATTTCTCCCCTGGCTGTGGGCCAGATGCCGCCCTGAGGCCTTCGCCAGGCGGGCTTCTCCACAGGGCAGCTCGCAAGCTCGCAGCTGGCGCCCCCGGGAGCGAGCGCCAGGAGAGTCGGCGGGGAAGACGGAAGTCACGGCTCAGGCAGCCTCATCTTAGATTTGACAGCCTGTCAATTTTTCAGTACCTTATTTGTTAGAATCAAGTCACTGGGTCCAGCTTACCCCCAAGGGGAAGGGATTATAGGAGAGCATGAACACTCAGCCCAATCATCTGCTGGGAACTGAATGGTGGTTGGGAACTGAGTGGGAGGGACTAGCTAAGCCACGCCCAGGTTCCCGACAGAAAGCCATCTTCAAAGCTGCCAACCACATCGACTTATTTTGTCTTTCCCTTAATTTTATAGCATACAAATAGCAAACTGCTGCCTTCAAGACAAGTGCTTTCTTTGGAGAAAGGCGCGCCAAGAACTGTATGTTCTATGTCTCTTACATTCATCTGCAAATGGCTTTATTTACTTACATGCTTCATATGCCATGGAGTGGTCCAGGTGACCTCCAGGGGGCAAACTGCTTGAGTCAACCGAGAGAATATTCATTCGTGCATTTAACTAGAAGGTAAGCTCTATAGGAGGGCAGGGACTTTAGATGTCGTGTTCTTCATTACATCCTCAGTGCCTATCACAGGGCTTCACATATAGTAGGTATTTGACAAATAGTTGTTAAATGAATGGATTCAACTCTATTTATTATGGATCTGTTATGGTGTAATGTGCCAGACACTTGACTATACTCCTTTAGAAACTGAACACCAGAAATAGTTGCATTTGTGATCAGGAGTAGAAAGAAGAGAGTTTTAGCACTTGGGGTTTCCAAGGCAGTCCCTTTCTGTTACCAATTTTGTACACCTTAAGAGTTTCTAATAAAGGAAGGGCTAACTGTGCTTTTCAGTAAGCACCTGTTGGCTATTTTGGTGTGTTCCTGTTCCAGATCCATTAGGTCCACTGTTCCTTCCTCTGCTTCTTCCTGTGTAAGACCTGCTAATGTGCAGGTCTTGTGGCTGTCCCTGCCCACTTGTGTTTTGAAGTTCACAGGGATGCTTTATCACCTGGTTTTGTTGAAAATACAGTCCGAGGGTTTTGGCTTTGCTATCTAGTTGCACTGTTTTGGAGAAGGGATCTGAGGAGATTCAAAACTATTCTTCCCCTTCTGCCATCTTCCCAGAATCCTCTGCTCATTTTACATTTGATAGATATTGCCAAGTTGCCTGGATCATATGCTTCACTTGAAATTTGCTGTGAATTAATCAGGACTTTCAATTCCTAAACAACAAAAGTGAAACTGAACATTCTACAAAGAGGCTATATATCCTATGCATTCTCATTCTGAACCAAAACACTGTGAATAGATATTAAAGAGCATTGTGAATAAGGGCTGGTGGGATCTTAAATTTTATAGAATCTTTACGGAATCTATATGGGCTATTCTGAGATGATTAATACAACCGGAGGACAGGGGAACATGCTAACTTCCAGAGGCCCAATAGGGAGGAGGTGCATAGGAATACTTGCATTAGCTGTAGCAGATTGGAAGCAGAAACTGAAGATCTCCGCAGGGTCAAGTTTGAATCCAAATATGTTGCAGTTGGGGTGGGTGGATATCTGGCATCAAACCACAGGTCACATGTTTGTGTTTTTCAGCTTCTTCAAAACTCAAGTCAGTTGGGGAGGCCTTGATTTTTATTGTATTCCTCTATTTCAATGGTCTTCTCATTAACAATAGGCAGCTTCTGACATGGATTTTTAATTATGTTCTCAAGAAAACTAGCTTTTTTTAGACCTCATATTTACCACTAAAGTGAGTCCAAGGCCCGTAAAATTAGCAGGTAACATAATATTGTACATACAACTAGTGCAGAAATTTAAGCTAGAAAAAGAAAACACACAGTATCTTCCTGGAAGAATGTATGGGTGGGTTTCTAATTACCGGATACTTGTAGATTTTTAAATGGCAATCTTCTTCCTTACACTTGGATCAACATTTTTCCTTGTGAATTTTGTGTCTACTCCCACTTCACTAAATCTGATGCCATCTACTCAGCGGCCTGGTCAGGTAAAGGTGAAGACCTACCTGCACCTCCCTGCAGTCCTGTTGGCCCTGAGCCTGTCACCGGAAAATTCAGCATGTGTTTCAGCAGAAGGTTTCCTGGGGAGTTCAAGGCCAATGACGATTCTCTAGGCCAGGCCAAAAGTGGACCAGGTCAGTAGGAGACTGAAGTCCCTCTGGAGCACCTGCACTGTCTATCAATTTCTATCTGCCTTTTAAGAAAGTTTCTCCTGGGGAAATGCTGCCTTTTTTTGAAGAAACACCAATGAAACACTAAAAAGCTTCAGTTTCTAGAACTCATTAACATTTAAATGAATATTGTCACCATATTTGTAAGAATTTTATAAAATCCTGGCTCAGAGACTACCTAGAAGTTTCCAAAAGGACTTTCACCTCCTAAAAACTTAAAACCCACACATCCATCCCACTCCTCTGAGTCCACCACATGATTTCCCTCCATGCATCAGAAATGCTCACAGAGCTAACCAACCCCTAACCATCATCCACCAGACATCTATATTAGGAAGTACAACCTACAGATAGCGGGACATTTCTCATATAGCTGCAGAGTAAAGCCCCATCAAACATTTACTATATCAATGGTTTGGTAGTAGGATGGGTGGGATGGGGGGAATCCAATTCTGGTGATTTTTTACAAATAACAGAATTTCCCTCCTTTCTCCATCACTCCACATTCTTAGAATTACCAGAATACAAGGAGCTAGGAGGACTGCAGGTTGAGAAAACCCCACAGGTGATTAGCTGTCCCCTATCTCCACCTCGAGTGAGAGCCATTGATTCACCATGCTCTAAAATGCACAATTTCTGGCAGAAGTCTTTTTGGGATTTGCATTTAATTTCAAAGTATGGCCAGTTCTTTCAAGACTCTAAGAGTAAAATTTTTATAGATGCACTGAAATATATGAACCCATTTTTGAAATTCAGACATAGATAAAACAGATACATACAAGGCAATAATTTGTTCCCAAAAGCCATGTGTGGTAATACTGAGGCATTTTTTAAAATTCAGTTTTATTGATATATATTCACATACCATACAATCACCCACAGTGTGCAATCAATTGATCACAGTACCATTGTATATTTGTGCTTCATCACCACAATCAATTTTTGAACATTTTTATTACTGAAAAAAAAATAAAAATATAAGTGAAAAGAGAACACCAAAAACATCCCATCCCCCCATCCCACCCTATTTTTCAATTAATTTTTGTCCCCGTTTTTCTACTCACTTGTCCATATATTGGATAAAGGGAATGTGAGCCACAAGATTTTCACAATCACATAGTCACACCACGTTATATAGATAGTTACACAATTGTCTTCAAGAATCAAGGCTACTGGGTTGCAGTTTGACAGTTTCAGGTATTCCCTTCTAGCTTTTCCAATAGACTAAAAACTACAAAGGGATATCTATATAGCACATAAGAATGCCCTCCAGAATGACCTGTCGACTCCATTTGAAATCTCTTAGCCACTGAAACTTTATT
Source organism: Bradypus variegatus (assembly GCA_004027775.1). NCBI lineage: Eukaryota > Metazoa > Chordata > Mammalia > Pilosa > Bradypodidae > Bradypus > Bradypus variegatus. The sequence goes on along the minus strand of PVKY010014521.1, from coordinate 4,205 downwards.
TTGTTTCATTTTGCTTCCCCCTTTTGGTCAAGAAGACTTTCTCGATCCCATGATGCTGGATCCAGGCTCATCCCTGGGAGTCGTGTCCTATGTTGCCAGGGAGATTTACACCCCTGGAAGTCATGTCCCATGTAGAGGGGAGGGCAGTGAGTTCACCTGCCAAGTGGGGTTAGGGAGAGAGAGGCCACATCTGAGCAACAAAAGAGGTTCTGTGGGGGTGACTCTTAGGTACAAATGTAAGTAGGCTTAGCCTCTCCTTTGCAGTAACAAGCTTCACAAGGGCAAGCCCCAAGATCGAAGGCTCAGCCTACTAAATTAATAGTCCTTAATGCTTGTGAGACTATCAGTAACTCCCCAGGTGGAGAAGTTTAATACTTCTGCCTTTATCCCCAGTTCCTCAGGGGGTTGGGGGGTTGGGAGGGTGAGGGCTGCAAATACATTTTTATTTCCTGCCCCAATTACTTTGGGATGTATTGGGATTTCACACTAACTTGTACAAATCTACCAGATCTCACTTCCTATTCTAAGTTCCATGTAATTATGGTGTTTGAATAAACTGACCATATAAGTTAAAGCATTTAGCATGCTACAGAAGATATAGATCCTGTACCAAATAAATATCTCTTCCCTTGGTCTCACATAGAAGTTGAGGTTTTAAAACACAGAGTGAGCCATTTTTAATCTATTAAAGTTTCATTAGAGTTTTACTACCAAAATAATGTTTTTCCACGGCTTGAACAAATTCCTAATTAAAAACTTACTGTCTTTGGAAAAAAAAATTACTATACATTTCCTATACACAAGACAACTTGCTAAATCATATTCAATATTGCAGAGACTAGTTTTAAAGTAGTTCATTATTATTTAAATTCAAGTTTTGCAAATGGCACTTGTGAAGTATGAAATGTCAAAAGCTATTTTTTTTTTAGTTCTACGCACAAAATATGCTGTTAATTGTCGAGATGTATTTGACTTGAAACCTATTTTCTCATCATTGTACTGGTTGGGGAATGGGAAATCTTCTTGTGTTTTTAACAGATGCCCTTTGAAAAAGGGTTGAGAAAGAACCCCACAGGCCAGAGGAGAAATTGGAGTTTGGTGAGGACGTTGAAATAGATTAAAAGAAAAATGATGGTAACTAGAGAAAATGGAAAGGGTTTTTAAGTGTTCTGCAGGAAGAAATGAGGGATATGCTGTTTTTGTTTTGCTTCACTTGTTTGTTGAGTTATTTTTTGAGCACATAAATGAATGCTTACATGTATACAGAAAATCAAAAACAGGGAAGAGAATGCAGCAGAAGACGAGTTTTAAGTGAGTGTGCTACACAGGGGTGCACTGCAGTACAGCTGCTCTGTTCCTTTGTTTTTGCAGTAGGAAAGTTCATACAGCAAGGAAGACTTGGCCAGCCAAGGTCATTTAAGAAAATGTCCGGATAAGAAACATGGATGGATGATAAATGGCTGCGTGAAATACTGACCTATTTAAAGAATTATGTAAACATCAATCTGGATATATACAGAATCATAATAGTCTATGTCTTGCGTACTTATTGCCTACTCTTCAGACAACCACACACATCAATGAAAACATGATAGAACCAAGAAAGTTCCAGAAAGGCCTCAGAAGTGACCTGGGGACTGGTGATTTACTGCATGGGGTAAAGCACTTTGGAAAGAAGACTGAGCAGGAACATGATTCCATTTTAGGAAAATATGAAGTTTATATACTCTATAATCAGGAATGATTCAACAGATTATCCAATGCTAAAACTAAAGGGGAAAAGAACCCCTTAGACTTTGAAAGATGTAATTTTAGGACATATAAAAGGAAATTCTACTTTACTCTTTGAATTCTAAAATTGGTCATACCAAGAAGTGCTAGGGACATGGACAAAAAATGTAAGAATTTAGACAACTGCACAGATAAAGTACTCATAATGAGTTGTTAAAGGGAGTTTTAGGCATTTAGGATATGTCCATAATTTTGTAAAGATGATGCACTGAAGACTATTCTTACCCTTCCACAAAAACATGTCTTGGCTTCCCTGTCAGAGTAGCCTTCTGAATGAACCACACCAGGTCCTACCTAGCATGACCCCCAGTGCCCAGCACAGTGTCTGGCAGAAAGTAGCAATCAGTCTTTGATTTGTTGAACCCCCTTTCTTCTTTAGAAAGGCACTGCTTTCAGAAAAGATCGTTGTTGGCCCAATATCCTAATATTTAGTTTGGATGAGGAAGTCATTTGAGCAATGAGGACAACTGTCATTAATTAATAAACAAATGGAGTGAAATGCTGTTATAGGTTATATACACTTGACATGATGAGGCATAGGATACAAGACTGGGTTAAGACTCCTGGGTTCCACTGTGGCTTTGGTTCTTGTCCAAGGCTTGGTCTCTTCGCTTGGATAAGGAAATTGACACAGACAAGGCTGGACCCAGAAAGTCAGCTACCTTAATAGGTTAATTTGGTATTGCTTCAAACCCATAATCTTTAAATATGTGATTAATGTATATGTAAAGACTTCCTGACAAGCATGGAGGAAAGAAGATAGGCTTAGCCTCTTCTCTATTGGCTTGAACAACTGAACTCTGATCCAATCTTGCATCCTTGGCTCAAAAGACCAAGAGCTTTGCAGTTGCCTACACCCCTGCCGCTCCTCGAGGGCAGGTGAGTGAGTGAACTGGAGCAGCCCCTTGGGAGTCTCAGCCACCCACTCCCACCTCAATCAGCTTCCTGAAAGTCTCCTAGAAAGGATAATTCTCTCTAGCTTATTACATTTCATTGACATTTTAACTGCCCTTTACAGAATGATGACTGGAGGTCTGTCCTTAATTCAGCCCTTCAGATAAAACAAAAGGAAGAGCGAGAAAAATTATCCATTAAATTTGAGCCTTTAACTGAAATTGTTTGTGTGGCCACAGATAGTCACTAAACTGGAGCCCCATAAAGGTAGAGATTTTGTGTTATTTCTGTATCCGCACCACTTGTCTGTGTGAGGCAGGCAGTACGTGCTTAGTCAATGATCATGGAATTAGTGAATGGCTGCCTGAAAGAAGATAGCATTGGCTCATTCCACATTCTCCTCTTCAGTTGGTTTTTGAAGACACCTTAACGATCACCACAGACAGCTGCACTCTTACTCAGATAATCAATTCAAGTTTCTGAAAGGAGGAGGCATCCTTTGGAGGGGGGCTACCCATTTCATGCCAGCTAACAGGACAGGAAGCTCAGTGTTTCAAGGCCAATCATCTGAACTATTTCATTCTTTCTGAAGAGCTCGATATGCATTGTATTAGATTGAAGCATAGGAAATAGTCGATTTTTTACTTTATTGACCCACAAAGAAGTCAATCATAGTGAAAAGTGCACTGCTTTCAGCATGATTTGGTGGAAAGAACATGGGGGTCAGATTCTGGGGTTCTGAATTCAAATCACAGCTTTGAGGGGAATCCACTGTGATGCTTTGGATAAACCACTTGACACAGTGCCTTCTTCAGGCTCACAGTTTACGTGGGGAAATAACATTCATCTGCAAAAATCTATACTCCAAGGCAGTGTGTGATGGTGCCAAAGAGGCCTTTTTCCTTCTTTTAATTGCATCCTGAGCAAGATAAATTACTTCCTGCTGAAATGATCAGGAAAGCAATATAGAGGAGAGGACAACTGAGCTTGGGCTTAAAGGATGATTCCATTCCGTTAAGCAGAGAATTGGCCTAGGGCAGTTCAAGCAGCTGACATGGCAGGAGCAAAGGGTCAGAGGCTGGAAAGCACACTGCTCTCTGTTCTGTGGACAGGCACCGGGAGATTAGACTAGAAACCTGTTCCTTCTGCAGCATGTAGTAAGTACTTTTACATTTTAGCTGCTATATGGAATAAAAGAAATAAAGAAAATTGGTAGTATGGAGCAGTGGAAAGAACCCCAGAATGGAAGTCAGGAGACCAGACACCAGCTTTGTTACCGATTCTCTGGGCTCCCGCAAATGTTGTCATCAGCTTCATAGTTCTCAGCTGTCAAATGGAGATAATTTTGACCAGTCCCTACATGGTCCTAAGAGGAACAAGGACAAAAGGAGCAATTGAAAGGAAAACTCTTGGAAAAGGGTAAGTGCTGTGCCTTTTTCCCTACATGAGTTGCAACAGATTAAATTTAATTTAAATACTCTTGGTGACAACAAACATGGATAACTTCTTCCTAGAGAACT
>PVKY010014520.1:0-10536 GCA_004027775.1 Bradypus variegatus | reverse complement strand
GCCATAACTTTGTTTTTCTTAGTGTAGGTTGTAGTTTTCTGTTGTCTAGGCATCAGATTTCCTTGGTTACCACAATCAGGTTTTCCCAGACTAGAACAGGGTCAGTACTCAGAAAGGGGCAATAATATCATGTCTCCCTAATGGTGTGTCTTAGAAGATTGGCATACCCTGTGAGGCCTCAAGTCACTGTGCTTTCCCACACAGCAGGTGGTGCCTGTCAGCCTGTAGCTCCAGACTGGTGTAAGGAGGTGTGGTCTGTGGCTGTTTTTCCCCAGGCTCTGGGGTCTGGTTCTGATTGGAAGGTGGGCAGTAGAGCTTGGCACCACCTTCTTCTTCTTAGGGAAAATACACACCCCCAGGGAGAGATCATTTACATTTGAATAGTCTATCTGCCTGTGCTATCTCCACCCTTGTCTGGGTCGAAGTGCTGGGAACTGAAAATGGCTGAGGCTTTCTCCACTGAGCCAAAAAAGGGACAGAAAGCCCCCTTCAGGGCCAGTCAGCAGCCATCCTCTGGCTCTCAGAGTCACTCATCACCAAAAGCCTCTATGTGCTTGTTGGAGATTCGTATCTTGTATTGAGCAGTCCATGTTTCTTAATTAAAACCCCAGTTGGAGCTTAGCTGAGCTATAGTCGCTTGCTGGGAGAGTGCTGCTCTCTAGCACCATGAGGCTTTGCAGTTCAGGCCATGGGGGGAGGGGGCTCCCAGCTTAGATCCACAGTTTTTACTTACAGACTTTATGCTGTGATCTCAGGCATTCCTCCCAATTCAGGTTGGTGTATGATGAGTGGACAGTCATGTCTGTCCCCCTGCAGTTATTCCAGATTATTTACTAGTTGTTCCTGGTTGTTTATTAGTTGTTCCAGGGAAACAAACTAGCTTTCACTCCTCTCTATGCCACTATCTTCTTTAGTCTCCCCAATTGATTTTTGATAATTGTGCCAAATCCACGAAATGGGGAAAGAAGTCTCTTCAATAAATGGTGCTGGGAAAACCAGATATCAACATGCAAAAGAATCAATGTGGACCTCTACCTTGCACCATATACAAAAATGAACTCAGAATGTATCCATGACCTAAATATAAGAGCTAAAACTATAAATCTCTTAGAAAAAAGCATGGGGAAATATCTTCAGGACTTGCATTAGGCCTAAGATTCTTAGACTTTACACCAAAAGCATGAGCAACAAAACAAAAAATGAATAAATTGGAATTCATCAAAATTAAAAACTTTTGTGCAAAGAACATTGTCCAGAAAGTGAAAAGACAAACAATAGAATGGAAGAATATATTCGGAAACCATAGACTGATAAGGGGTTAATGTCCAGAATATATAAAGAACTCTTACAACTCAAGGACAAAAAGGCAAACAACCCATTTAAAAAGATAGGCAAAGGATTTGGATATACATTTCTTCAAAGAAAATTTATAAGCATGTGAAAAGATACTCAACATCATTAGCCATTAGGGAAACGCAAATAAAGACCACAATGAGATACTTCCTCATACCCACTAGAATGGCTATTAGTTTTTAAAAAATGGAAAATAACAAGTGTTGGTGAGTATGTGAATGTGATTAATCCCACTGAGTGGTGTGCCTCGGAGTGGGTGAGATGGGAAAGCTTATATTGTATATATGTTTCCATAATTTAAAAAAGAGGAAGACTAAAGAGACAATGGCTATTAAATGCAATACACAGTCTTGGACTGTATCTAATAATGGGGAAGAAAAGGTTCAAAAGGACATTATTGGGACAAATGAAAAAATTGGAATATGGACTATAAGCTTTATATCAACATTAAAATTCTTGAAACTGAACTATACTTAAGGTGGTTATACAAGTGAAAATCTTTGTTCTTAGGAAATGGACAGGGAAATATTAAATGTTCAAGGAGTATGATGTATACAACCCAGTGTCAAATTTCTAGAAAATATATAGATAAATATATAGATAGATAGCCAAATGACAGACATACAGAGAATGATATGACAAATTTGGCAAAATGTTAAGAGGATCTGGCTATCTGAGTGGAAGTGTATTGGAATTCTCTGTATGGGTTTTGTATTAGTTTTGCAACTGTCCTGAAAGTTTGAAATTATTTCAAAAGAAAAAGTTTAAAAACAAAACCAAAAAACCTCTACAATACTGTAGTGCCATAATCTATGAATGTTAAAATTATCCAAAACCACCGACCAATTTCCCTTCTTCAACTACGTATCCACATATAATCAGAACACTTTAACCAATTAAAACATCTCTTCTCAGCCTCAGCTCTGGAAGAACAAAGGTTTTATTTTAAAAACTGAAAAACTGAATAGAGTTTTATAGTGTTTGAGCATTTTCACTTCAGTAGGGAAATAAGTACACTTTTGTATACCCTTGGGTGAAAAATGATGGGATGGTCAGGAAAAGAATGAGGTAGACCTATCGGTACCAGTTTAGAATGTTACCTAGATCAGGGCTGTCAACAGTACTTTGTGCAGTGATGGAAATGTCCTGTGTCTGCACTGTCCAATGTTATAACCACTAATCACCTGTGGCTCCTGAGCACTTGAAATGTGCCATGTGCAACTGAGGAAATGCATTTCTTATTTAATTTTATTTTTTTGGCTATTTAAATTTAAATAGCCACACGTGGCTCAGCTCATGGCTATTTTAACTGAACAGCATACATCTAGAAAATACTATTTAGAGAAAAGGAGAGTCAACAAATAGTGTGAAGAGTATGTTTTCTTTTCTTTACAAGATAATAAATAACCATGTTAATTTATACATATTAAAAAATCTGATGAAAAATATACCAAACAAGTGAGTGTCTTTCTCTCATACATGTTGCAGACTTCACTTTTATATAATTAGAAAGTATTTGAATTTTAAAATAATAAGCAGAATTTATTTTTGATATCAGAAAATAAATAAATCCTGAAAATTAAAAACCAAACTCTGAAATTTCAAATTGCTTCAAGATAAATGAACAGATGGAGGACAAACCTGAGAAAATCTGCTGGGAGATTTATCAGAATTTCATGCACCTTGAGGAGGCGGGGCTGCTGGGTTCAAAGCCCCTCATGTGGGGCTAACAGGCTACTGTGGGGGCTCATGATAGATTGCTTTAAGGACAAAAAAGAACTCAAGCCTACTGTTCTGCTGCTCTGATGGAGAGAACGCTCTAGAATGGCAGGGAACGCCCGTGTCTTCTGCTGTATCCCCAGAGCTTTACACAACGACTGGCAAAGAATTACTGTGCAAGAGACACAAATGAAAGAATCAGAGACTGCTTCAAATCCTTCATGACCAGGAATTCAGCATCCCAAATTCAAACATGGTCTTGTTGGTAAAAATACACAACCAGATTTTTTTTAAGAACATTTTAAATATAAAGGAAGGAGGCCAGTACTTTCTTTTTTCCTTTACAATTGCTGCCCCTTCTCAGAAAAGGCTAGTATTTGACATTTTTGAATTAGCATTATGAGGGTGGGGGTTGGGAAGAGGGACAGAAATCTCTTCATCTTTAGGAGGATGCAATTAAATTGATTGACTTTTTTCTGGCATAGTGGTGGGAGCGAGGATCACACAGATCAGAATACATTTGATTTGGGGAAAGTTTTCCTTAAATCTTAAAAGTAAATTATTCCTCCATGCCAGCTCTGGCACAGAGGTCCAGGGAGTGCACTGATTGGCCCAGCATAATCCCTCGCTCATCTCTGAACCAATCACAGAGGCCATGTTGCTGGCAGGAGAATGGAACCAGTTCTCTGATTGGCTGACCTGTGGTTGGTGGGCGGTACATAGAAGGGCTTACCTGATTGACAGCCTCCCTTAATCCCATGGTGTGGGGCAGGGGTTCCCCAAAGGAAGCAGGGTGGCAGACGGAGGGAAAAGCCTGCTGTGAAGACAAGAGCCATATATTGCACCACTCCAGGGGCCGCCGTTTTCACAGAATCACACTGATGCACACTTCCTTTTTCCCTGCGTAACATTCCAAAAATGCTACCTCAGCTACCCAGTGCTAATATAGTAAACAGACTCACCCAGCCACAAAAGCAGATCCTTCAGCAGCACAAGTGCTACATCTGTCTCCATCTCAGTATCCCGGGATGATGTACCTTCTTCTGGTTCAGTCTGGATGTGGCTTCTCGGGAGCTGGCAGCCTACAGTGGGATGATAAATCCATTTACCTCTAGCACACACGGTATACAGTAGTTGAAAGCAGACATTGCAGAGGGATAACCAGAGAGCTGGAATGCAATCACTCTACAAATACTTGCTGAGCCTCCATCATGTGCTAGACCATTGTTCATAATCTCTCTGGGTCTCAGTTTACTTACCTATAAAATAGACATGATTCCATTTGAGAATTAAGATATGCATCACATATTTAACACAGAACCGGGCACCCAGCGCACCCCCAATAAACAACAACTGTTATTGTTATTCCAGTCTTCCTGTAATCTCTCAATTAGGTATTCACTGAGTTTTAAATACGCTGCATTATATGGGGAATGCCAAGGAAATAAGACATGGTCCTTCCCCTTCAGGAGCAAGCTGCCCATTTGGGAAGGCAAGAATCTTCAGGAACCGTTCCAGGAGGAGGATGCTAAGGTGCACCTCAATTTGCTGTCCCTCACTCTCCCTGAGAGCTGATCTGTTACAGTCCACGTCAGCTGGGAGAGCACCCCAGCTGGACATGCTCAGCTACTGACTTCCAGGGCATTGCTCTGGCCTCCTTCTGTAATAGCAGACTAGGATTCTGCTATTGCAGATTCTCAGCAAAGTTTGTTTCCCAAATCAAAGAGGGGGTAACCACCTGGCTATTGACTAGGATTCTGCTATAGCAGATTCTCAGCAAAGTTTGTTTCCCAAATCAAACAGGGGGTAACCACCTGGTTATTGACTCATTCCAAAAATATTTAATGAGCACCTACTATGTGCCGTTTTGTAAACAAAGGGGATGCAGGAATGAACAAGGCAGATATCAGTCTTGCTATCAGGGAGCTGGCATTCTGATGGAAGAGAAGGACAAACACGTAACTGAACTAGACACATGATGTCAGGATGTGACAAGGGCTATAAAGAAAAATAAAGCAAGGTGAGGGGGAGTATGGGGTGTCTAAGTTATGTCTGTGATTCCTCCACACTCCTCCCTTCCAAGGAAAGAGTCTAATTCCCTTCTCCTTGAATGCGGGCTGGGCTGGGAGCCCATCCCTAGTCATTAGGATATGGGTGCAAACTGCCTACATGATCTGAGGATGCGGTTTCTGCCTGGCTCTGTGTCTCTCGGGCTTCTTGCCCCGGCCACACGGAGAGGCCACGTTGACAGCACTGGCGGCACCCTCCTCCGACCACTGCCAGTGCCTGGGAGAACCAGCTGTGGGTGATCTCCGTTACCAGCCCATGATGGGCCAGCTGTGCCCCAATCATCCTGGACAGAGATAAGCTGTCCCCTCTGTGCCCTTCCTCAATTGCGGGGCCACGGAAGCCTTGTGTGATAATAAATCATTGCTGTTTCAAGCCATTAAGTTTTGGGGTGATCTGTTACCCAGTAAGAGATAACTAATCCCAGGAGAATGAGTGACGTGGGGCAGAGGGTGGCAGCAGGGCGAGGGAGCATGCTAGTGAAAGAGGACGTCAGGGAAGGCCTCTCTGGTGAGGTGACATTGGAGCAGAGACTTGAATGGGGTTGGGACTGAGCCAAGTGCTTAAGAGGGAGTTTCCAAGGTGGAGAGAGGACAAGTGCTAAGGTCCTGGGGCAGGAATATGCTTGTGGCTTAGTAAGGAGACCAGCATGGTTGGAGGGATGTGGGAGAGAGGGAGACAGGTAGGAAATGAGCTCAGAAAAATGGGGAGGGGGTAGTGGATTATGCAGGGGTTTATAGATCACAAGGACCATTGAAAGAAATTGAGTAGAGAATGGCATGATCTAGCGAAAGCTTAAGATGGTTACTCTGGCTGCTATATTAAATAGTCGTTAAGGAGAAAGCACAGAAGTGGGGCATACCACTTAGGAGAACAGGTGAGTGATGATGGTCCGGGTGAGTGATGATGGTCCAGGTGAGTGATGATGGTCCGGGTGAGTGATGATGGTCCAGGTGATGATGGTCCAGGTGAGTGATGATGGTCCAGGTGATGATGGTCTGGGTGATGATGGTCCGGGTGAGTGATGATGGTCCAGGTGATGATGGTCCGGGTGAGTGATGATGGTGGCGAGCACTGGGGTGGTGGAGGTGGTGAGAAGTGATCACGTCCTGGATGCATCTGAAGGTGAGACCAACAGATCAGACTCTGTGTTTGGACACAGGGTGTGAGGGAAGGGGCAGCCGGAGGGGTAAAGGAGCTCAGGTTGAGGTGGGGTGGTCCTACCAGCAGCACCTGTGGCACGTGCTGCACCCAGGAGCTTCTGAGAAATGAAGAGTCTCAGATCCACCGCAGCTGTTCCCTGCGCACATTAAAATTTGAAAGCAACACTCTTCTAGGTTGGTTCTCAACTCTGGCTGCACGTTGGAGACACCCAACAGGGTTTTTGGAGACATAGCAATGCCTAGATCTGGGGCTGAAGGGGGGTAGTTTGGCATTGGCATTTTTTGAAAGCTCCCCAGGTGATTATGATCTTTGGATTCTCATCCAGCCTTACAGCAAATTCTGTGGGTTCTACCATTAAAATATATCCTAAGCCTGACCGCTTCTCATCACCTCCATTGCCACTACCTTTTTGTGCAAGAGGCCATCAGCTCTCACCTGGACACTGGGTTGGAGCAGCCCTCTGTAACACGCAGTCAGGATTAGAACCAGACTCTAGGCCAGTGGTTCTCAAACTTGAGCATTTCTCCAGATGACTTGGAGGGTTTGCTCAGACCCCAATTGCTGGGCTGCACCCCACAGTTTCTGATTCGGGAGGTTTTGGGTGGGACGGAAGTGTTTGCATTTCTGACAAGTTCCCAGATGATGCTGACGCTGGTGGACTGGTGATCGCACCCCGAGAACCACTGCTTTAGGTCACCATTTGAAGAGCTATAAAGAAGGCCAAGGAGGGAAAACCATCTGTCAATAGACACTTAGTTGTATGTTGAGCCCGTATAATTAATTACTCTGTGGGGCACAGAGAGGCTGCCGAAGGCTGTGCCTGCTAGAGGCTGTCCCACATGACACGGGCTCAGGAGACCCTCTCCAGGAAGGCGTCCTCTGCCCTGGCAGGAGGGGAAAAGGAAGCTGGAAGCTGGGCAGGATTCAACCAGGGAATGGCAATGGGATGAGCCCTCAATGGCCAAAGTTCCAGAGGCAGGAAAGGGCTAAGGCAGAGACCAGTTGTGACCCAGCAAAGAATGCAGAGAGCAAGGGGATGGCGGCGTGGGGGGCTGTGGTCCCAAAGTGGTTAGTGACGCCTCCATCAAGGCCCTGCTGGCCAGGAAATGGAAACCACTGTAGTAAAAATTTAAAGTTCAAAATCAGATGGTTCTCTACAAAAAATGTTCTTTCATGAATTATAACAAATGTACCATACAAAAGCAAGGTGTTAATAATAGGGTGGTATATGGGGAAAAATAATATACTCTAATGTAAACTATGGATTATAGTTAACAGTACAATTATAATATTCTTTCATCAGTTGTAGCAAAGGTACCATACTAATGCAAAGTGTTAATAATAGGGGAGGTATATGAGAACTCTGTATTTTCTCCATGATTTTTTTGTAAACCTACAATTTCTCTAATAAAAAAAATTAAAATAATCAAATGGTTCCCTATCCCCTTGACCAACACTTTCCAAAGTGGTGTCACAACATCAGTTGTACATGTGATCTGTGCCAGGCAACCTGCCTCTAATGACTTGGAGCACCTGTGTTGGATGTTGGTTGACTTTGTTTGTTTGTAAATTATAGTAGATTCAAAGTTCTCTCTGTAATAATAGCACCCATCCCCACTTGCTGATTCGGTTTGCTAAAGCTGCCACAATGCAATATATAAGAAATGGATTGGCTTTTATAAAGGGGGCTTATTTATTTATTATATTATTTAGAATTTACAGTTCTAAGGTCATAAAACTGTCCAAACTAAGGCATCACGAAGAGGGTAACTTCACTGAAGAAAGGTCAATGGCATCTGTGGTTCTTCTGTCACATAGGAAGGTACATGGTCAGAGTCTGCTGGGCCTCTCCAAAGGTTAGTTTCTGGTTTCTATTGCTTTCTCCAAAATGTCTCTGGGCTTCTGTCCTAGCTGCTCTCTCTCAGCTCCTGTGCATCCTTGCTTGTTTCTCCCAGGGCATTTTTCTCTAAGCATCTGGGTACCCTCTCTTAGTTTCTCTGGGGCAAACTATGGATTTCATCTCTTAGCTTCTCTCCTGGTTCTGGGTTTCAACGACAGTCTCCAAAATGTCTCTGGGTGTTTTCTCTTTAAGTGTCTTGAACTGTGTTGGTTCTAAGCTCTCTCTCTCTCCCTGAGCTCTCTTAAGGACCCCAGTAAACTAATTAAGACCCACTTTGAATGGGTGGGGTTCCATCTCCAGGGAAATAATCTTATCAAAAGAGCCCACCTACAATAGATCTACCCCCAGAAGAGTGGATTAAAAGAACATAGTCTTTTATGGGGTACAGATTCAAACCAGCATATTTGCATTAAAATTTATTTTATTGACTTTTTCTTATGGTGTACTTGCAATGAGTGTTAATTCAAATAGAGACTCATATGACCAGCACTACAACAGGATTCAGAGCAGTTCCATCACCAGAAAGAACTCTTCATGCCACCCCTTCCTGTCACCCCCATTCCCTTGTTCCTAAGTAAAGATGGCTCTCCAGATCTGGAGCCAGGTCTACAAGCGGGGGACAAGTGAACTCAGGTGTGGGAATTGAAGAGCTGAGGGTCTGAATTAGGATCAGACTGAATTAGGGTAGCAAATATGTTTCATCTGGTATGCAACCTCCAACCAACTGCCTGGAATACCAGATTGAGAAGGACCCTGAGGCATATCAGGGATCAAATGAAAGAGTGCAGTGATTGATTAGTGATGTCTGCCATGAACACAGGCATATGAAGAGGTGGCACATATGCTAGGGAGTATCATTAGTATAAGGATATCTGGAAAGGATAGATAAGGAGGGAACGGGAGAGAGAACATCCAAACCAAAGCCAGGCACCCATGTGCACTGTGTATTAAAGCTGAGCTACTCCAACTTTTAAACAGTTAGTGCCCCGAAACAACAGAAACCGTCATGTCTGCATAAATGCATAAGATCTTGAGGAGACAGAGAATTAAAGTAGAAGAAAGACCACATAGGTCATGTCCATCTGGGTATTTACATAAGTGCTTAGCAACCCTAGACTGATGACAGTTTGAAACTGTCCCAGGCTTCAAACACAACAACACAGAAAGGAAGCAAGTTAGTTGTCAAAGAGGAAACTAGGAAACAAGTTAATGATCCAGCAGTAGGAGCCTGCTTACACCACAGAACCCATCCACGCAAGACGAGTCTACAAGAGGGCAGCAGCAGGGGAGTTTGGGAGATGGTGGAACTGTCCTGTGTCCTGACTGTGGTGGTGGTTACACAACCCTAAAGGTGCCGTAACACCCATAGAAGGTACACACACACACACACACACAAACACACAAGGGTCAATTAAAAAAGGAATCTATTTAGTCATTAAATGTGATGCTATAAAGTGTTTTACCAAAATGTTGTCCACATGCCACTGGCTCTACACAAAATAATTGAAAACCATACCCAGATGAACATTTAATTTTATTAGTTATATATTTATATTAGTTCACATTAGCAGAATATATAACTAGTTTTATCAAGCCTATCATTTCAAGAATAAGATAACCTAAGAAAAATGTGAGTTGTTTAAATGTGAGTTGTTTCAATATTAAATATCAAATATTAATATTTTTCACATTAAGTCAATAATTGTACAGGAATTATGCATATATGGCAAAATTTGAGATTGGGGTATGGGAATAAAGTCGGGGAAACACTTCAGAATTCCATACTCTTGGAGTTTACAATCTAGCAGAGGTGGGAAAACTTGTAGGGACATGAAAAAAATTCATGCAGTAATAAAAATTTCTTTAAATAGGTTACAGAACATATATTTAGAATACTGTCATTTTTGTAAAAGTACATAGTCATGCATAGAAAATTGGGTGGAAAGATATACAATGCCAATTCTGGTTTTCTCTGAACAAGATTATGGACAATCAATTTGGCATGAGATTTTATTAAAAAGCCTTTTTAAATGTAATCATCTTACCTGGGAGATAAATATTTGCTTTATCCTACAACATACACACAACTGTCTAAGAATAGTAACACAAATTCTACTGCCAGCAATACGAATACTGCAAAATAGTGTAAGATATTTTTTTGCAGTTCTTTTTGACCTTAGGGCTTATGTATCCCACCAAGGGTAAGTGTTAAGTCACTCGAAATCTTTCCTCTCTGTAGTTCTGCTACCAAATCTGTGCAGTTAGCTTCGTTCTCCCTTTTGCTTTCAGATTTTAGGGATTGCCTTTCACATGTTTTTTTTTTTTTTTTTTTT
>PVKY010014519.1:0-10534 GCA_004027775.1 Bradypus variegatus | reverse complement strand
CAGTGATTAAGACTTGTTTTTATAAATATAATTTAAATTCATTGTTCAGCAAATATGGAAACAATTTCTTTTTGGTAATATCAAATACTATTTTTCGCAAAAGATTACACTTGCACATAGCAGATACTCAAGAATAAGCTACAGGTAGATTTTTCAGCTCAATGTAACAAGGAAGAGTTTAAACATATCACATTTCAAGACACGAAAAGGTGGGACACAAATACTAAAAGAACTAAATATTAAAGAACCAAAATACTACTTCTCAGTAATCACACAAGAAAATTCTCCTGTACCACCTACTTGGTGGAAAATATTTTCTCTTAAAAAAAGGATGGCCAAGGTATAATATAGAATGTGAGCGCATTTATACATATGTTTTCCATCATTTTACATTTTGAAATGAAACAGCAATCCTGATAGTCAAGACAAATATTTAATGAAACTGTTATTGAAAAATATTTGAAAATGTATAACCTTCTTCCTGAAGTTAAAAAAAAAAAGCATCCCTTTAATATTAAGCCTAACAATGAAATAAATAAGGAGCTTTTGCCTTTTTGAATACTCAGTGGTGATTATTAGTCACACATAAGCCTGGTCAAAGAATGATCTGTGACCATTATTCCTTCCTCCATTTTTATGGTTAAAATCTTAGGTTTACTCTACAATCTACACTTTCCATAAGCTGTTTGGCAATTTTCCATGTAGTTTTTTTTCTCAATTGCTTTGCTCAAAAAGAGCCAGTCATAATAATAAATATGCTTTTAACATTTATTTGCATACTCTTTTCTGCATCCCTAAACCATCATTCAATAAACTAAAAGAAAATTCTTCTTTTTTCTAGCACTTCCAGGAACCTAAGAGCAGCTAAAAATTATGTGCTTTTGTTTGTTTCCTTTGGAATGAGAAAGTGAAATTACCTAATGTACAGTTATATAGATTGTCAGAATATACAAAAGGTATGTCTTGATATTTTAAATAACAGAAACACTGAATTCAAATTATTGCTTAAAATATGGTTTTGGTATCACTAACTTTTCATATATATGGTCTCAAACAAAAACATACCTGCTAAAAAGAATACTATACATTCTATGAAGTACGTGAATGAAATGCATTTAAATGCTTTTTAATTCTATCTCTGGAGTTATTAAAATAGTAAAAGGTGCAATGTAAGGATTACTTAGACTAATTACAAAAGTAATTATGTAAATGATAAAGGAAGGCAGTAGCAAAATTGCATTTTAATTCAGCACTTTTAATTAACTTTGTAACTTTTAAAATGACAATTAAAATATTTTTGATTCATACCCACTTATAAAGGTAATGGACAGATCCTGCTGTGAAATTATATTCTTTGGTGGCTCAATTTTCACACCAGCATTTTTCAAACCATGTGCTATGGTGCAGAATTCCTCAGGAGCCAGATCCTTCCTCTGCCCTTCCTCCACTTCTTCAACTAGGCACAGTGGTTCCCAAGCAGGGGTGGGGTAGAGGATACCATCCCCAGGGGAAGTTTCAATATTCTCATTTGTCACAAGGAGGGGAAGGGTCCCCTCCTGAGACTGAGTTGGTGGGGTCAGTGAAAAACCATCAGGGAACTGGTCTATCCAAAATGCCAATGGCATCTCTGATGAGAAGTGCTGATTCAGTGGAACACAGCTTGACACTGTTTTCTTTGTTCAGGTGGGGTGAGAAAGAAGTGACATTTCTTCCAAAGAAAATTTACACAGAAAGAGTAGCCTATTCATATAACAGGTTCTGGTCCAAACAATCAAAAGTAATTTAAACATAAGATTCTGAGAGGCCCATTTATTCCACAAATTACACTGCACTAACCTATTCAGAAATTCTGACATTTCTTTGGCCATTTGTTCCCTATAAGAAAAATGACAATATATCATGGTTATACATATTAAAAAAACATATAAATCACTTAAAAGTGCTAAACACGTAGTTAAAATTTTGAAATATTTTCAATAGGATTATTGATTTATTAACTACTCACAACTAATTTACTCTGTAGAAGTGTATGATATACTTTTCAACAAATCTGACCATAAAATATAGCAAAATTTCTGTTTAAATCCAGTTAAAAGTTATTTGAACATGTTTCCATTTTAGCAGTAAGGAACTATTGGATAAAATCTCATGAGAACCATGCTTCTGTGGGATTTTTATGTATAGAATATAAATAGCATATTCTAAATGCATACAGGAAACCTGGCAGTATACAGATTCTGCAGAAGGATTTTTTTAAACTGAAGTTGCTTAGTAAATATTAATTAGACAAGGCATAAAAGTAATCAACCAAGCTGATGTATTTTACAGTGCCAGAGTTTAAATAAGAGTCTGATGTATTCAAAGCTCTAAAATTCTAAGCCAGAGAATGCTTTAAAAAAAGACCACGAAGTACTTGTTAAAGATCTGAAGCATTCTTATCTTCCAAGTACAAACATTTCCAAAGGCAAAAACTTATTTTCTGTTTATTAGCCAG
The DNA here is from genome assembly GCA_004027775.1 of Bradypus variegatus. Lineage (NCBI taxonomy): Eukaryota > Metazoa > Chordata > Mammalia > Pilosa > Bradypodidae > Bradypus > Bradypus variegatus. The sequence goes on along the minus strand of PVKY010014519.1, from coordinate 8,040 downwards.
GAGAGTATAACTTTTCTCAATAGTTGTTTAATTATGTGAAATGGAAGTTTCATCATGTCATCAACATTTCATTAATTTCATTATTTTCTTGCCCTTTGTGCTCATCCTTCATAATTAATCAGTTCTCATTCACTATTCGTCAGACTATGATAAACAAAAAAAATCCAAATCAGTAAAAATCATAAGGAAAGAAGAAGGGCATGTCTGCTTCAAGGCATATCACAGTTTCCTGGGTGGATCCCACCAGCAGGCACCCTGTCTGTAAAGCAGAGGGGGAGTCCTCTACTCCACTCTCTTTGTAATGAACATTGGCTGATAGTAGCTACTGACAAAGGTCTACCAAGCAAGCAGCAGTCAGAGAAAAGGTAATCTTTCAAAACTGATAATGAAGAACAACAAACACAAAGTAAAATACAAAAATATAATCTAATAAAAATTATTTTTGATCAATATTTTTATCAACCTCTCTTTAATCATTTCTAAGAATTTCCTTACCTCCAGACTTAGCATGATTTTGCTTAATGTTTTAATTCGATTGTCACCCCACTTCAAGGTTCCTGTCTTGGTACCCAAAGGCATTTCTGTTTTTATTGCCTTTTCCCTAAAGCTTTCTCCATTTCATTTCCCAGGGACCTCTACTGTTGATCATTCTCGAGTTCTCTGTGTGCCCAGACACTATACTGGATGGCAATCCCTACTAACTCAATAGCCCACCTGACCTTGCCTTACTACAAGCAATTTGCATAGAATAGTTCCTGCCTCCAGGTGTTTTTTCCTTCTGATTTTGCCTTACTATATGAAAATGCCCACAATTTTACCTTAGATATTGATTGCAGGGCTTATTTGATTCAAGTTCAAATGGTGACTATAAAGCAGTTGTTCTATGGGGGCCAACAGTGCCCTCTTGGAGACACTTTCAAAATTTATGGTGGTATTTTGGTAATGACAATGCTGTGGGAGTGCCCTGCTGGCATTTGTCGAGGTGGGATCAGGGATGCCAAAAGTCCTCAACAAGGAAGAAATGTCCCATGTCCATGGCTTTCACGAGACACACAGAAGATAAAATAGGCACATGCATATATGTGTTTATATGTAAATATATTTTTGCATGGTTTTAATATTCACAGGATTTTTCCAGGAATGCAACTCTTGTGTAATTGACAGGAGATTGTACTCTGTTCAGAACTGTACAAAGGATTGTTTACAAAGTCATGGCATTTTAACAACTAAACAACATTCCTGTATCAGTTTACATTTGTAGTGGTTGCATTCACAGTGATTCTATGCATAAGAGTATCTGATTACTTAATCATGTTTTCTCCTATAGTTGTGCCAAAGCAGTTCATATTAACATAAATATTATTTTATTATAAATGGCTGTCTTTTATTTCTCCTTTATTACTTGGGGGATATTTGTAGGTCATATCATTCACAAAACATTTTTTGTTGGTATTGGGGGTCTGACAGAGTCGAGAACCATCACAATTAAGGTTATATTTGGGGTCCTCAAATCTGTTAAAGATCAGATTTTATATATATTCCAATGTTTTATGGATTCTGTCTCTGTGGGGAAATTTTCATAACAAAAAGATACATTAGCACCAAAATTACTATTACATATATAACTTCAAATTATGATGCATTTTAGATATAATAGGGCAAATTACCATGTATTGAAAATTAAGCTGTGTGCTGTTAGTCAAATACTTGAAATATTTTTGTTTATTCTTACTATATCCCACATCTACTTCTATAAAGAAATAATGTAAAGGGTAATAAAAAATACAAAAAAACACAATTGGTGTTTAAGTGTAAACAAAGTTAGAAAACATAAAGAATGAAACCAAATCACAAACAACTGTGATTGAATACCAAACAGGAGCATTACACATTTTTCCTGGCCAAGAAAAAATGGAAAAATAATGAATCATCTCATTGATTTTATCCAATAAAAGAAAATTTAAAATTTACTTCAATAAGGAAACTAACTCCCCTAAAAAGTATCCACAACCTATTAAAAAAAAGTCACATGAATAAACGAAGTTTTTAAAAAGGAAAATGACATACGGTGTCATTTTGGGTCTTGCTCCACCATTTCTGTGAAAAGAATATATTTTAGTTAATACCATAATCAACTCTGAATTGTGAAAATCTGTAATGTGCAAATTTGTGTTTTAATTATTTCACTCATTAGCTTAACTCCATTATCTTTACTTAAGCTAAGAATGGGATCATTCCAATTTTTAATATATTTTAAAGTGTTCATTAGAAATGATTAGAAAAGAACAAATTAGAGACATTCAATTCAATTAAAATTAAAGAGCATCTGATTAGAAAATTAATAAAGTGTGAGTTCTTTTAATAGAATCTGGAAATCACTTAGTAATTTCAGGTAATCTGAAATCATCAATTTGCATCAAATCATATGTATAACTGATATGAGATTATATTTTAAAACATATTACGTTTGTGGAAAACAATTCTTACTTAGAAGTTACCGGATGGGAATTCAAGCTGCAAAAGTAACTTAAAATTGTTTATTGCTGCAGAATCCACATAATTGCATATTTTCATGTATCATAGAACCAAAGAACATTTTTAAGACATATATTAAGAAAAGGTTTACTTAGAAAGTTTTCATAAATATTTAGAAAAAGAATTTGGTGCTAACAAAGGTAAACAAAACATTTAGAAATGTTTAGCTATAGATAGCCCACCAAGTAAGATAAAACTATCAGACATGGAAAACACGTATAGAACATTATCCATAATGAAGTGCTGAAGTTTGTTGTGCAGAGTATTAAATAATCACGAGGTTCAAAAGGGAAGGAACTCAGGAAGAGTGTCGGAAAGCTTGGTGGGAGAGAGCTGACAGAAAGGATGTAAATAGACATTCCAGAGGAGGGGAACACCATCTCTAGGACTGCCCCGCAGAACACTAACTTTTAAAGGTCATAATGGCTTGCATGCTTCTAAATTGCTTAGTGAGCCCACTACCTAGTTAATTTGGCTTAGCTTAAATCAGAGGCAACTTGTCATTTACATTAAAGATCGTAAATGGTCCACACTTTCTTAGAGACCATCCAACCTTAAAGCAGTGCACCGTTCTTAAGATGCACTGTTCTGAATCTGCATATGAGCTGGAATCCTATACCTGCTATATGGAATGACACCAGATATAGCTTAATATTTCAAATTTTTAAGCATAAAGCTTGTCCATGAGTACCAATTATTACTGCACCAAAGAGCCTCTTGGATATTAACTTCAGCAATAATAAAGCCAGTCTCTGTCAACCCTGTCAACTTCCTCATAGATCACATCAGAGAAGGCAGCTGTAAAAGCTTGGTTAATTTAAGAGCTGGCCTCACTGTTAGTCAGTTTGTAAGAAGGCACTCTGCCATTCCCACATAGCACAAGTGGAAGGAATAGAATAGCAGTTGATTTGGGTGTGCAGTTACATAAGCCACAGTGGAGTGAAATATTTTAATTATAGTAAATGTTAAAAGGGCCCAAATGTTGGACTCCAACCCAAGAGCTTAATCATTATTGTACTGCCTTGTGTTTGTATAGGCCTAGTCAATGTATTTATAATTTATATTTTCACATACAATTCAAACCCCAGAACTCACCAAAAAAGTGTGAAAGCAACTTACAACTTATTCGTTCCTATCTCTGTTTTCAGTAAAATAAAATTTAACCACTGCCTTCCAACTTGAACCCATTTTCCCCTTTCATGCAGAACCAGCTCCATCTAGTGGCTGTGCTTTAAATATATATATATTATATATATATATATATATATATAAAAGAACTCCATAATCTAGTTTTGCTTTGTTTTTACAAGTAAATAACTGAAGTAACTAAAGTTTCTACATCTACCTTCTAAATTTTTAAAAATAAATCAAGTTACATTAAAATCTTCCTGCTACTTTTAACAAGATCTTCCACAGCCCTTCATACTCCAATAAAACACAGAATTTAGACAGAACTCTAAAACCTTAGATGCAAAACTATTTCAATGTGAATAACATTCCTTCTTGGAAAGGGAAACCTATTTATTCTGAGACACTGGGGGATTAATTTCTCCTCATTCCAAGTAGTAGGCTATATGATTTACAAAAAAAAAAAAACCAAAAACTTTGTTTTAAGAAAATAATAAATCCCAACCTTGAAAATATTAAACTGCATTATAAAATATTCACTAATTTCTATGCCAATGTGGAATTGAAATGTTTTCTGAAAAAAGTACTCTTTAACTGAAATGCCAATTTTATTTTTCACTATTTTAACTATTTGAGGGAAAATCAATTGTTTCATTCAGTTGGGCATGAAAATGGATACAAAAAGTCAAAAAAAAAAAAAAAAAAAGACTTAAAATCCACCAGGACCTAAGGAGATTGATTTCTCCAATTTCTCTTTCACATGGAAAGGAGAAGGGAGGCGGTGAAGAAAGAGAAGCGAAGGGCGCTGCACCCCACCAGCGGCCCCGGTACCTGCGGAGCGCGGGGTCGCCCTGGGCCTCGTCGCTGATGAGCTCGGCCTCGCTCTGGGCGATCCGCAGGGCCAGCTCGCGGTCTCTGCGCTCCTGCTCCAGCACCGCCTGCCGCTGGGATTCCTCCTCCCGCTGCCGGGCCAGCTGCGCCTCCACTTCAGCCTGCCGGGGACAGAAGACCAAGGTCACCCAGGGATCGCCACTGGTTTACTTGTTCTTCCCAATTATCACTTATGATAGCAGGAAAGTGTAACTGTTCCACGCAGCTGTTCCTCTGCTGAGGAATATATGTTGATTAACCACAATTCTCTTCGGTCTCTATTCTCTTCTACATTATGGCTAGTGCTTCAAATACAACCCTATCTTTCCTCTCTTTGCCCAGTCCAGGAGAAGGTAGAGAGAACACATCTCCATCATTTTATCCCTATAATGTGGGTATCTCAAATAGCACATGAGTTTCCTAAGTATCACATCAACACCCTCACCAAGACAGCAGACATGAGACACTCAAAGTGCTGGTTGTGGTTAGGCTATGTTACAAAACCAAGACAAACAGAAACTCAAATACGTGATCAATTATTGTCAGGTACCAGGGACTTTTTTAAAAATGTGTGGAGAGAGTATCTTAATATTAACCTATCAATACCGATCTCTATAAAGTTTTTAAACAGTATTTTAAACCATAACTCTGTTTTGAGTAAATGTTCATCTGACTTTCCCCTAAGTATGACAACAGCAACACTAATATTTACTGAGCTAGGAAGGTGCTGTTCTAAACGCTTTAACATATTAACTTGTTTAATGCCACAGCTATTATGTATCCCCATTTTACAAAGAGAACCCCACAGACCAGAGAGTTATATACTGTGACTTGTGCAATGTCACAATTTCTGTTAGTGACAGAGCCAGGATTTGGATTCCCTAGCTCCAAAGTCCCTTCCCAACCACTTCAGAAACTGCCTTTGGTTTCTGGGATAAGCCAGTGATTTCTATTCAGCAAATCAAGATCTTCTTTTGTTTCATAACTTTGTGGATATAATTTTGATAGAAATTCAGTCCAATTGTCTAGTAAGTACATACCTGAATGCGTTTTTCATCATCTTCCCTTTTCTTTCTCTCTTCTTCCTCTTGTTTTCTCTTCGCTTCCATCTCAAGTTTCCTAACAAAAATAGAAAATTCTTTCAAAATTTTATAGAAAATAAAGAACCCTTCAGAAGTTAATTTAACAATTAATAAATGAAGGTTACAGAATGAAACTCAAATTAACCTCCTGGCCATACACATTATCAACTTATTTTGAATAAAATAAAATGGAATTTTACTAATAGTAACTGTTCTGAAAATAAACCAAATACATTATATGCTACAACTTTTAACATCTCTAGATTAGCTTGATTACAAAGCCTAGCACTGAGATCCTGATTACCTATGCTTCCCATACTCCCTTCCCCAGCTAAACAACTAATATTTCTTTTGTCAACCATTTTGTGGTAGCCTTCCAAAAAGTTATCAGTTTTAAAACTGCAGAAAAGAAGAAAACTGCAGGTTTATAAAATAATATGCAAACCATAATTTTAAAAAGAATTTAAGAAATCCTCAGGTGTAAGGGTCTATGCCAGTTTGGATGTATTATGTCCCCCAAAACGCCATGTTCTTGGATGCAGTCTTGTGGACGCAGATGTATTAGTGTTGATTAGGTTGGAATCCCTTGACTGTTTCCATGGAGATGTGACTCAATCAACTGTGGGCAAGACCTTTGGATAATTTCCATGGAGGTGTTACCCCACCCATTCAGGGTGGGTCTTAATTTAATCACTGGCATCCTATAAAAGTGTTCACAGACAGAAGGAGGTGTTACAGCCTAGAGAGGAACATCCTGGGAGAAAGCCATTTTGAAATCAGAACTTCGCAGCAGATGCCAGTCATGAGCCTTCCCAGCTAACAGGTTTTCTGGACACCACTGGCCATCCTCCAGTGAAGGTACCTGATTGTTGATGCTTTACCTTGGACACTCTATGGCCTTAAGTCTGTAACTGTGTAACCAAATAAACCCCCTTTATAAAAGCCAATGTATTTCTGGCATTTTGCATAAGAGCAGCACTAGCAAACCAGAACAAGGTCTAACCAAAATTTAGATTATAGTTTAAACCATTTTATTCATTATTATTAAAAATGAGTTTATTTTCTAAACTTTCAAACATTCTAAAATTAGTTTTTTTAAATAAGAACTTTAGTTTTAAAAATAAGATTATTCATTAACCAGTCAATATCAAATATTCTATTGTTAATTTTTAGTTCAAGTATGGAGAATATAAAGCCTTACATCCGCCTTTCCTCCTCTTCCTTTCTTCGACGTTGTTCATCTTCTTCACGTCTTTTTCTTTCTTTTTCCATTTCTTCTTGAATACGTCTCAATCTTTCTGCTTCTTCCTCCTGCTGTTTTTTTTTCTGTAGTGCACTGAGGAGTTCCTCTGAGCTTTTAACTAGTGCATCATATTCTTTCTGTATTTGTTCTCTTGACATCATAGTGGACTTAAAAAACAAAATGATAAACATATACTTAAAAAGTTACCTCTGCACCATAATATTTGATTCAATTTTCTATCAATCAAGTAATTAAATATCTAAAGATAAGGTAACACATTGTAATTTTTTTTTGTTCTTGGGGTTTTTTGTTTTTTTTTTTAGGAATGATTAGCTAATTTAGCCACAGTATACTACATTTTAATGACAATGTTCAGAAAGCACCAAAGGATTATTTAAGAAATCACTAAATATATCCAAAATTGTTAAAGGATTTTTCTAAGTTGACCTTCAAAAAATACGACTGGTTGATTTTAACTGGCAACCATATCACGTAAACAGAGAGGCCCTTGACAGATATGTAAGATCAGGTAAGTTCACCTATAGCATTTTCATTCTCTTCCTGGTCTTCTTTCTCCATTCTACCTCCAAATTTTTATCACTGTCTACATAAAATATTTGCAGAAAAAAAAATGATAAAAGGCTAACTTGAGGGTATGGATTATATCCCACATAATTGCAAAGAAAAAGAGCCAGTGACCAAGGGTTAACATCTTTATTATACAAAAACTTATGAAACTAGATGAGTAAAACAGTATGATCCTAAAATATAACTGAGGAAAAAATATGAATAAACAGATGAGTAAACAAGTCTAAAGAAAAAATGTTCACTCTCACTAGCAGTCAAATGAAAATCAAAACAAAAAAAGAGAGGCCCTGTTTTTCCCTACAAAATTGGGTGGAGGAGATTAATTGCTACTTTCATTACAGTTAAGTTAAATTATGCTTTAGCCTATATGAAGATGATGCAATTTCATGGACAAGGAATATAACATAATATTAGAGAAACAAAACTAAAATAATGTATGCATATAAAATAAGGCTGGAAGGGGAATGAATATACAACAGTATAATTACTGAATATGTTAACATGGGGGGATTAAGCTTTTTTGGTTGGTTTTCTTCAAATTTTCAATATTAAACTATTTTTGTAATTTACAAATTAGTTTCTGAAAATAAAAAG
>PVKY010014518.1:0-10531 GCA_004027775.1 Bradypus variegatus | reverse complement strand
TATATCCACACAATGGAACACTTCTCAGTAAATAAAAAGGAACAAGGTACAGAAACATGAAAAAAACATGGATGAATCCCAAATGCACTAGGAAATCTGAAAGAAGACTGTGGTGGTTTGAAGCTGTTACATACCCCAGAAAATGTTATATTCTTTTAATCCATTCCTGTGGGTACAGACCTATTATAGGTAGGACTTTTTGATTAGGTTATTTCAACTGGGATGTGACCCACCCCATTTAAGATGGGTCTTGATCCCTTTAATGGAGTCCTTTATAAGAGGATAAAATACATACAGAAGCTAGGAGATGAGATTAAGAGAAGCACAAGGAGAAAAGCCCAGAGAAGCTAAGAGAAGAGCCACAGAAGCTGAGAGAGGAAGCCATTGAGGCCAGAGGCTGAGAGCAACAAAACCCAGAGTAAAGGACCAGCAGATGTTGGCCATGTGCCTTCCCATGTGACAGAGGAGACCCAGGTATCAGCCCTGTCTTCAGAGTCCAGGTATTGCCCTGTTGATGCCTTGACTTGGACATTCTCATGACCTAAGAACTGTAAATTGTAAGTGAATAAATCTCCACTATGAAAGCCAACCCATTTCTGGTATATTGCACTCCAGCAACTTTAACAAACCGAGACAAAGACTCAGAAGGCTTCATATGACATGATTCCATTTATATGATACTCTTACCGAGCCCAAATCATACAGAGAACTGATAGATCAGTGGTTGGCTTGGAGGAGGGAGGGTGTGAAGGGACAGTGGACAGGGATTGGCTACTAAGGGACAGAGGGTATTTCAGGGGCTGATAGAATTTTTGTACTTCAATGCATGTAAACTTTACCTAACAATGCTATACATACAACCCATATGCTAATAGCTGAATATTCCCAGGGTCCTAGCTCTCTCTGAAGATGTAAATGGTCCAGTTGGAAGAAGCCCCAATGCAAGAACAGGGGGCAGTTCAGCATCCTTCCCTTTGCCCCAGCCTCTGTCTCACCTGGTCCCCTCTGCTGAGCACCTGTCTGCCCCACCGCCATCTCTACCTGCCGCTCCTTGCTGCCTCGCATCAGCCCAGGTGAGCCACTTTTCCTTGGTTTCAAACACACAAACTCACAGAAGGCACTTGGGCATAGTAAGGACACAGTTTGTAGCCCAAATTAAGACACTTTTGAGAATGAAAGTAATTATGCTGTGGCTCCAGATGTAAACCACAAGACTGTCCTGGCAAGCTGGGATGCATGGCTTCAAGGCACGGCAGACATTTATCAAAGATTTAGGGGTGATGATGGTCAGTGTGCTGGGGGCCGGTCACATCAGAGCCACAGCAAGTAAAAAAAATGCCTTCAAATTGATAGATTCTTAATTTAGGTCATTCCTACCACCAGAGAATTTTCATTGTACCTTCTACTTGTGCCAGGTTGCTCAGAGACCCTCCCTCTCCACCTCAACCTTCATCATCTCCCATCGTTTGTTCATGTTCACCTCCAAAGTCTCCATTCATTTATCATACAAAGCAATTGGCCCATCTCTCTGTTTCATTCCTTACCCAATCTACTTGTGCCCCAAGAGCCAAGACTCCAAAACCAAAACCACCCTTCAAGGGATTTTGTTAATTAGTTCTCTCCCCTGATATGACTCTTCCATTTGCTCATAAACTCCAAAACAGAGACCATGACATTAACAGTTTATGCATGATGGTGTACTTAGCACGCTGAGCTCAGGACGTGGTTATCTCATTCCATCCTATCTAACCTCCATGAGGTCAGTGAAATTATTACCCCAGTTTTATAATGAGCAGACTGAGTACAGAGGTATCAAATAACTCTCCAAATGTCACACAACTGGGAAGTGGCTGAGCGGTGGTCCAGCCCAGGTCTCTGGGACAGCCCAGGTTACGTGCGGAAACCAGCCCCCACCCCAAGAGGCTGCCTGCCGTTGTCCTTGGTCTCATCTGAGGGCACCTAGCACAGTGTCTGGTGAATGTTTGCTGTCTGCCTGCTTGATTTCACTGTTTAAACAACCGAATTAAGTCAATGGCTGCCAAATAAGCCATTTGTTTCCATTACATTCATGACTGCATAAGTTCGAATAATCAGTAATGAGATCTAAGGAAGGTCAGCCTGGGCTTATGAATACAGACTCCATGTCCAGGAAAATGTTCATATTCATGGTTTCTCCCCTAACTAGTGATAACCTTGTTCAGAAGTTTGAAGTCATTTTCACTCTATCCATTAAAACCCAGACTTGACACCACAGGTTGTTTCTATATGACTCCAGGCCCAAGAAAGCAAACTGGAAAGGGAAATTGAGAATTCTCGTATTAGTTTACTGTCCTATGACATAAAATATAGAAGGTTAGAAATGTCTCTTTGGTAGATTTAAAGTTCCCATTTTACCCAAATGCTTGTCAATAAGAAGAAGCTGCCATGGTTTTTGATTACCGGCAATCCCCTCCTTGCCAATGGGTTTATCTCTCTCGGCAAGTTGGAAGTAGGAACTTGAAATGCATTTTTCTCATAGAAAAGATACTTATCTTTTTTATAAGAGTGATTCGGTGCCCAGGTGAGGTCACTCACATAAGGTCTGGGAAGAAACAGACAAATTTCTTCGGGAAGGAAGGAAGAAAAAGAGCTTCATTCTCCTCTCCTGGACCCAAGATTAACCTACCTTAAATTCTTGTAAATGGAGTGTGTTTTGGGAAACTTCTCACACCCTTTTGCACTCCTCTCCCTGCTCCTAATGTTTCCCAAGATTTCTGCTCTTGATTTCCTCTTATATTGACATGGGGACCCCCACCCCTCACCATCCCAATCAACGCTCATATCCTCTTTGTCTTCATTTGCTAGGGCTCCTATAACTGGGAGGCTTGAAACAACAGAATGTATTGTCTCACAATTCAGGAGGCCCAAAATCTGGAAACTGTAGGGGAGAGTCCTTCCCTCCTCTTCCTAGTTCCCAGCAGTTTGCCAGCAATCCTTGGGCTTCAACCTTTGCCATGCCATCATCATGTGATCTCTTTCCCAGGGTGACCCATCTCTGTCTCTTGTCTGCTGTCATATGGGATTAGGGTCCACCCAGTTCCAGGAGCATCTCATTTTAACTTAACCAGTTCCATCAGAAATGACCCTATTTCTAAATAAGCTCACACTCAAAGGAGTGGGAGTTGGGACTTCAACATATCTTTTTTTGGGGACATAAGTCAACCCATGATGCTCTTCCTGTGGCTAGGTTCTAGTTAAGGGTTTGCACACTGGAACTACCATTCACAAAAGCAAACTCTTACATAGACTGTGCAGGCACAGTTTTGAGCACACGACGGATATCTCATGATTCTCGTAACAATCCTTGAGGTAAACACTACTCTTGCCACCTCACATGACAGATGAAGAGACTGTGGAATTGGGAGGTTAAGTCATTTGCCCAAGGACACCCAACTGGAGAGTAGCAGGGCCTGGTGATGTACCCAGACAGTCTGGCTCCAGAGTCTGTGAACTTGGCCCGTGGCTCCACACTATGTGGGAAACATCTGCCTGGCTCCAGGCCCCGGACAGTGTGTGCATTTATTTAGCAGATATACACTGAGACCAGTGAGTGACCCAGTCGCTGGGCTGGGGCTGGGGAGGCAGGTGACAAGCCACATAGCCTGTGCCCTTGAAAAGCCACACTCCTCAGGGGCTTAGACAATCAGACAAGCAATTGTAAGACAGGAGGAGTAAGTGTTCTGGTAGGAAGGTGCTGTCTGTTTAGGAGGGGTGCCTGTCCCTGACATGGGGAGACATGGGGGCTGGGAAGGTGCAGACAGGGGCTTGGTCAGGTCTAAGCCAGAACTGAAGGATGAATAGAAGTTTAGCTGGCCAGGAAAAGGCAGGAGATAGCACTCCAGGCAGAGGAAGGAGTATGAGAAAACCCAGAGCAAGAAGGAAACACCACCTGTCTGAGGTTGGAGCCCAGTGTGGGCAGGAGCAGTGGGGATGCCGAGGCCTGGAGAAGGTCAGAAATCCCCAAAGAAGGCAGCAGGGATGGGCACCCAAGGGCCCCATGAGCCCCATCAGGAACTTTGGGCTTTACTCAAAGAGCAACCTCAAAGGATTGTTCACTTGAACTAATGTGCATCTCAAAAGACACTCTGGAGAGAGTGTGGCGGGTCACCAGAGGCAGGAGATGAATTTGGAGATGTTGCAGCAGTACAGGACAGCGATGGTGGCCTGGGTCCAACATGGGGCACTGATCTCTACAAATTTAACATTTCCAGGAGAGTGGAGGGCTCCAAGTGGAAGTCTAGAGCACCACCAGTTGTGCTGGGCTCACCATCAAAGAGGGGCAGTGGGGGTCATGCTCCCAGCCCTTTCCAGCACCTACGTCCATCGCTGCAGCTCTGGGGGACTGAGACGCAATCACCCAGGTGCCTGATAGCAGCTCTTGGATCAGCAACATATTGTGGGAGCCACCTGGCTGGTTGTGCCCCTGCACAACAGCCAAGCTGCTCTGCTTGGTCCATAAGGGCCTGGGCACTGCCTAGACAGCAACCCCACCAAACATGCAGACTGGGCTGGGCCCCGTGCCCCAAGCAGGTGGTGCCAAGGCCCCTGCCCGGCTTCTGCCACAGCCAGGTGGTGTGGGGCTTCGGTCATGGCTCCAAGCAGCTGGGCACCCCCACTGCTAACTTTCCTGAACAAGTAGTAGACAATCTTCCAGCTGGTATATCCACTGGCATTTATTACGGTTGGGCCAGTGTTGGAAGTGGGGATGTCCATAAGATGGTGGGGAGCATAGGCTGGAACCCATACTACAAGAATACGAAAAAGTCCCTGGAACTCAAATAATTCACACCTTCCAAGAGACTTCTATGGGGACATGCTCAAGGTGGCCACCATTGGCTATCTCAAACCAGAAGAGAACTTTGATTCTTTAGAGTCACTTATTTCAGCCATTCAAGGTGATACTGAGGAAGCTAAGAAACAACTAGAATTACCAGAACTTTTGAAACTTGAGACAATTTCTTCCAGGTTCCTAAAAGCAAAATAATGAATGGCCACTGTTGAAAAATCTCATTTATTCATTCACTGTTTTCTAGTATTTCATGGCTCATAACTACACAGTCTCACATTGGCTATATTTTAAAAATCAATCATTTTCCTATAGCTGTGTATTAATTTAAACATTACAATGTAATTACTATATTTATGCTTCAACTATTAAACCCATCATGCCACAGTACTAAAAAGATTTCACTTAAAAATCAAATTTTGGGACCCAGCATTGTGGGATTGAGAACATCTTCTGGACCAGAAGGGGGATGCAAAATGAGATGAAATAGTTTCAGTGGCTAAGAGATTTCAAATGGAGTCTAGAGGTCACTCTGGTGGACATTCTTACGCACTGTATAGATAACACCTCTTAGGTTTTAATGTATTAGAATAGCTAGAAGTAAATACCTGAAAGTATCAAACTCTAGCCCAGTAGTCTGGACTCCTGAAGATGAATGTATAACAATGTAGATTACAAGGGTAACAGTGTGATTGTGAAAACCTCGTGGATCACACTCCCTTTATCTAGTGTATGGATGGATGAGTAGAAGAATGGGGACAGAAACTAAATGAAGGGTAGGGTGGAATGGGGAGGATGGTTTGGGTGTTCTTTTTTGCTTTTATTTTTTTATTCTTTTTCTGATTCTTTCTGATGTAAGGAAAATGTTCGGAAGTGGATTGTGGTGATGGATGCATAACTGTGTAATCGTACTGTGAACAGTTGATTGTGCACTGTGGATGACTGTATGGTATGTGAATATATTTCAATAAAACTGACTTTAATTTTTAAAAAAATCAAGTTTCTTTCTTACATTATCTGTTGATTTAACAACTCTTTCAAAGCTTTCTAAAATGAACCACTTAGAAAGGTCTTAAATTTCTTATGATGAAAATAAAACGTATGTAAGTGGGTGAAAGGCATATCAGTAGTTTGAGATGAGACATATGATTCTCATGGTAAAATATCAGTATGTATGTATGTACTTGTAAATAGCATTGCTGCTAAACAGAGCATGTTTGTAGAAGTAAAGGCATTAAACAGGTTTGGTAGTCTATCATAAACCTAAGGGGAAATTCCAGACTTTGATTTTTGATAATTGTGCATTGATTTTCCTTTTTCACATTAATATATTTTAATATAGCCATGAAGACTTGTGAAATTTCATTTCAGTCATTTCCTTCATAGATGAAATCATTGTACTCTGTTCCATTTTTATATAGACCTGCCTTAATCCTAAATGGTCTTGACTTCCTCCTTCCACTATTGTTTTGTTTGTATTTTAAGACAAAGACAAATTAGTGTTTTTCAAATCTGCAGTTCTCATTTTTGTGTTGGATAACACTCTTCTCCTTTTTAAGAGGAGATAGTCTTGTTCTTCAACATTTTTCTTGATTTGTTCTTTTTTCCTTTTGTTTTGTTTTTTTCCATCTAGATTAGCTTACAACTGTACACTCACAAAGGAGTGAATCTGTCTTTAGTATTCCATCCTTTCGCTATACAAGCAGTGATGGCCACGCATATCTGCATTGCACTTGTAGGGAAAAAAAAAACCTTCTTTAGGTCTCAAGATTTAATTGAACATATAGCAGTTCATTTATATATGCCAGTTTCTTGAAGAACACAAAATCCTTGGGATTCCCCCCACCCTTGAAAATATTTAAGAGCCAATTCAACTAGGAAAGAGCTTGAAAGTTATTATTTTTCATGTAATTATATACCTGAATAAATCCAAACTCTGTAGCTGTGCATGTTCAATGTCAGTCTAAAGACTACCCATAGTTTGGGGGGAAAACAGAAATAATAAAGTTCTAGTTAAATTATCTTCCGCTCATACATTTTCCTTCCTGCTAACTATGTGATTTTGGGCTATTTGAATCTTTTTGCTTATGGAAGCAGAAATTTGAAATTGGAATTTGGGAAATTAAGGTTACAGATTGCTTTGGTCCACTGAAATAGTACATCATTGTTCACTTTAGTACTGGATTTGCTGGAAAGGAGAGCAGTATATAGAACATAATTTTAAAGGTGAAAACAACTCATTATAAATCAGTTTCCCTAATCTGTATAAATGAATTAGAATAAAGTATATAGAAAAACATCTAAAAGTCACACTCAATTAGGGGAAAACATGGACAAATTCAGTTGGTTGTGTTTTACTTGATGGTGTACAACTGTGGCAAACAGCAGTTTGTGGCATTTTTCATTTTTTTATAAAAATACTTAGAAAATGTAATTTAATGTTGGAAATAAAATACTTGAACAAAAGATGCCTCAATTATCTGTACTTTTTTGAAGCAGAGTTAAACATACAAAGTATAAAAACAGATTTCTGTTTATTTTGTTTGACTAGTTTGCTGTTAATTATGTCCTCATAATAAAAATTCTTTGATATTTTATTGTTGCCTTGCATTTTTTAAAAAGCCGTTGCTTTTGAAAATCTTATAGTATCAATATTTTCAAAAGTTTTATATGAAGTATTCATGTAGTTTAAGAAATTACAGTGGTACCATTTTGATTAGTCCGAATGTTTCCAGGCATTGAAATAAATATCAACTAGGATGAAAAAGAAAAAAAAAAGAGGGACAGTTGGGAAGGAAAGACAGGTAAGAGGATGTTCTCAACTGGGAGCAATTTTACAATTTCGCTCTCCTAGAGAATATTTGACAACATCTGGAGACATTTGTCTTCGTTGTTATATAGCTCGCGGTGGGGGGGTTGTTGCAACTGGCATCTGGTAGGTAGAGGCCAAGGATGTTGCTAAATATCCTGCAATGCACAGGACAGCACCTCTAAACAAGGAATCTTCTGGCCCAAAACATCAATAGTGCCCCTGTGAAGAAACCTGCCCTAAACAGGTAACCCAAAGAAAGCAAGTTTTAAACAGTTCAGAAGAAGCTCCCCTGTTGTGGTAGACTGAATTGTGTACTCCCTCAAAAGACGTGTTCTTGACCTTAATCCGTGTTCCTCAGGGTGTGAATTTATTTGCAGATAGGACCTTTTGAAGATGCTGTTTTTAAAGGCATGGCCAGCTGCATCAGAGTGGGTCTGGAAGAGCAGACAGGGAGCGAGGTCACTGGGTGAAGGCGGATGGCAGCCAAGGACCCCACGAAGGCAGCAAGTCAGCTCCGGGCCACCAGGCCTTAGGGGGGGAAGCACGGCCCCCTGACCACCCTGGTGTTGGGCTTCCAGCTTCTGAAACAAGGAGCAAATAGATTCTTGGTGTTAAACCAAACCATCGTGTGGCATTGGTCACAGCAGCCCGGCTAGACCAAGACACCTGTGGAACAAAGGAGAAACATCGCCCTCAGCATTGCCAAATTCAAAAAGTAAAAGAAGTAAAACTGTCCTTTAAGAAAATCCCAGGCAGTAAAAATTAAAATGAAATACAATAAAGTAAAATTAAATGAAACTAAAATATAGCAAAGTAAAATAAAATACAAAATAAAATAAAATAAATAGAAAAATAAAATAAGTAAATAATATATAAAATGCTGGGCTCCAGTCTCAGTGCTCTGACCCCCTGGAGCAGGTCAGCCCCCCGGGCAGGCAGGCTTCAGCCTGAGCTGGCTGCACGGTGTTAGTTCCATCACTGGCCTTTAACCCACAGGTGCCTCATCTAATAAGTGGAGATAATAATCTCTGTGTCCAGAATATAATGAGTTGACAGTGTGTCTGCTTCCTTATAGATACTCAATAAACACAAGGTCCCTTCTGTTTTGGGGAACATGTGTGAAATGAAGGAAAGTCTAGCCAAATTAGAAATCCCCATCCCCAGTGGGAGAGGAAGGTGTTGGGCAGTGGTCTCCAAGGGGATGGGGGTTGGGAGATGATACACGGGGTGAAGGAAGTAAACAGGAGCACATATTGAACCATTTTTGGTATCGACCTCTAAATCTATCTTTGCATGTATTGTGTAGTGTACATGGTGTATGAGAATGATAATATTCTCTACTAACATATAAAACTTATGAAAAAAACATAATGCTCAGGTGTGACTATGGTTCATTAATTTTCTTTTTCTTTTGGTATGGTAGGAGTATACTGGAAGGAATGAAATTATTTCAGGATATTTGTTTTTCCCATTGCTTTGCTTTGTTTTGTTTCAAAATGGTTTTTTATTTGATACATAAAGTAATTTTTAAAAGGGGAAAACATTAATATATGTAAATATGCAGCTAGAATTAATGTTACATACATTTATTGGGATATTGGGGGCACATGCTCAGTTTTTTTTTAATAGCCATGCTCAAAAAACGTCGGCACTGAATATAAACTATTTATTGGCATAGGCTTGGGATGAGGAGATTTGGGGAGAACTGGATTTTGGAGATTTGTTCTATTTATTCCAGTGCTTTAAAATATTTTAGACCAAAAAATAAAATAAAATATTTTAGACCAAAGGTTTCTACCCTCCCAAGATTCTGGCTGGAATGGAGTTCTAGTTCCCTCTTTCCCCTGATGAACTTTTCTGACTTCTGGCAAATGTAGGCTTGAAGCAGACTCTGCAGATGACTCACATTTTCTACAACTGGCAGATTTGCAAGCACGGCCCTGAGGCCTCACTGCCCTTTGCAGGACGGCCCCCCTGTGTGGCAGGGAGGGTGAGCCCTGGTCCCCCGGGGGAAAAGGAGGCTAGATTAAAGGAGCCTTTTCTCTCCTTTCCTTTCCCACATTCCCAGAAAGGCTGCAGATACCTACAGTCTGGCTAGTGGCTCAACACAGGGAAAATAAGAGTATATATTTGCTTATCTTTACTTAAAGCACCATTGGAAGAATGGACAAGAAATTAACAAAAGCAATTAGCTAGGGGAGGGGACGCAGGCGAGAGGGAGTCATGTCTGTACCCACCTTTTTATTAGGGTTTCCACTTTTGAATCATGTGCATTGTGCCAATTCAAAAATAATAGGTAAGATTTGAAAAAGAGGTCAGCAATTCAGCTTTGCAAACTCCTATCTCTTCTGAACTTTACTCATAAACTCTGGATTTTTCTAATGACCTTTCTTCTTAACAAATCTGTGTTATCTCTATTAAAATACTGTACTCACTGATATTGCCTTCCTGTGAAATTTATACACCTGATGTGCACCGATTTCTTTTAAAAGGCTCAACCTTCTTTCATACTTTCCTTAAGACAACAATGGTCGGGTTTCAGTGAGCCCTGGGTTACCCCGGGACTTCACGGTGAGATGCGTGTATTCTAGAGGGAAGCTGTTGAGTGAGCCAATCACCTGACACCCCGCTGGTATCCATAAGCTCAGAGGTCCGAGTTCCTGTTTTTTTTCCACTGCAGCAATCCCTCCACAATCCTTTTGAAATGCCAGGCTGGCCCATTACGGGGACTGATCATATATCCGAAGGGTATCAGTCCTCCTTTAGGACGCATTTATTCACCGGTGAAGGGGTTTTTGGCAGGTGACCAACCCCCAAGAATCTGAATCCTTGACTTGCTACCAAAAGCCCTGGCTCACAGGACCCATGCCCCCTGCTTTGGGGGGCACAGCCCA
>PVKY010014517.1:0-10537 GCA_004027775.1 Bradypus variegatus | reverse complement strand
AAAGAGGAACTTTTCATCTTTCTCATTCAACTGTGAGAATATAAATTCGGAATTGCTGGTGACCTTGAGTCCTCACTCTTAAGAAAAAAGCTGATGAGTAGAGGAGACAGAAACAGTCCCAATAGTGCTCCAATCCCACAATGTGTACATGCACCAATAAATTCCCCCTTTTCTCTGAAACTAGTTGCCAATAGTTTCTGCTCCACACAACTGAAAGAACAAACGTCTGATATTTACCCTCATTTGACCTATAAGGATGCTAAGGCTCTGAGAGGACAGGTAACTTGTCTGAGCCACATACCTCCCAGGAGCTAGGGCTGGGAGTCTTTGCTACGTCTGCCTGGTTCCATGTCTTCAGGTCAGTTTCCATAATATGATGTAGGCTAGAGCCAGAGGTAAGCTGAAGCTGGCCTTTGTGGGAGGCTTTGTTAATTTTTAGGAACTTTATGAGCCAGTTGGCAGCTTGAAATGAGCCATGGCAGGAATATTTATACCTCAGAAATTGGCAAATGCTACAAAATCAGTGCTTCCCCCCCCATTCTGAGAGTAAACATATATACATCTTGGAAGTTCCTTTCCTTCCTAGGCCCCAAAGGGACACTCTTAGTGCCATGTTGGGAAAGAGTGCATGTCCAGCGCCTGTCAGAAGTCTCAGCCTGGCAAGAGATGCCCCTGGAAAGTTCTAGGCCTTGGCTGAGCCCTCCTCAATTGGCATCAAGGGCCTCCGGGGCCCTGCAGCTCTGCACGGAGCTCTCTGTGGGCCATAACGGGGTCTCTTTTGCTTTTGATTTCACACAGCTCAGCTCCAGACACACATCACGTGTGTGCGGACGGACTCAGCAATTCCTGCATCCAGGTCTGTCACACCCAAGAAAGGGAAAAATGTTTTTAGGGGCTCTTGAGCACCATCACCTTCAATGTGTGGGTCTCCCATACAGAAAGAATGGGGGGTCTGTTCCTACAGGATGGGCAGGAAGGTGGGGAGTCAGGCCTACGGCAACTCCTCAGGGCCCCTCCTCTCACAGTGGGGCTGAGGCAGCCGCCACCTGAGAACGTGCTATATTTCTGACATCAAATCTTCTCATGTTAAGTTCAGCTGTGGCCCTTGGAAACAAAAGCCAGTGGCCCATTTTTTAGGAGTAGACATTACTGAACTCCAGAACAGAGTCCTAACACAGAAATCTACCCCCATGGAAGTATTTGGTTGTTTTGATTGTTTGTGCTTTTCTACAGTCCTCTAGAAAAGTAGAGGTGGGGGATTTCTGTGGGCTTCAACCAGGAACAAGGACAAAGGCAGGTCAGAGGGACACAGGGTCTCCAGACCCCAAAAGGAACCTCAAGAAAGGGGATAGTCCTCCAGGCCAGTAGGGTCCTTGCAGAATGAACAGTGTCCAAAGCTAATAATGGTTCCCCAAGTGCCTGCCTGACATCACGGCCAAAGTTCAGCTCTGAAAATTTTAAGGCAACAACTTAGATCATTTTATTCCAAACTGGAAATAAGCGACCTTGGGCTAAAACTCCTCTAGTCCAGTGGAACGGTTTAAGTACATGTGTTATTGCTGATATTTAATCTGCTAACAGCACCCAAGAGAACAAAACAATTCCTCCTTTCAACTTCTCTTGGGTTCCTCCCCTCACAGAACCTTCCAGGGCTTAGCAGTTTGGTCTTAAAAAAGGATACTCTTGCTTATTGTCTCTGAGTAAAGTGCTACTCTGTAGCCTGAGACCCTCTCTCTTGCCAATGGCCTGTCAGCTATAGATTCCATCACATAGCAGGGACTGTGCCAGTCCTTGTGTTATTTAAAAATTAAATAAAATGATTGGGCACCCTCTGCCTTTGACTCAGCTAAGAGAATAGGGGCCAGAAGCTTTCTTTAATTTCCAAGTGTTTGCAGGCAGCACATGAGCTTTTCCTGCATTTCAGGCCTTGGGTTTGTGAAAAGTCCCTTGGAAAGGACACCACCTGATGGTTCCTGGGGACACCCAAGCCCCAGCTCTTGACCTCCGGAAAGGCATTCCCGAGGAGTACCTTCCCACCTGTCCAAATACCTGGTACATTCTAGGATGTACATTTAGGGGCTCTTGAGACTTATTCACCATCTGTGGCACGCCTCCACCTTCTTCCAGTTTTAAATTGTCAGAGGTAGTTATTTAGCTTCCTCACATATATGAATACAAAGTTTGCACCTTCCAAGCTAACTTACTGCCCTCTATGACATTTGCTATCACCTTTTTAAAGGCATATTGTTCAAACTTTTGGACTTTTGAATTGAAGTCTTTTACTGTAATGATTTTTTTTTGTAAATAATTTTTGTTTCTTATTGACAATTTAAATAAGTAACACTGTGTTTTTACAATACATCTGTACTAGATATGCTATATATATATATATATATTTAGTATTGTAAATTTATGTTTCTGCCTAATTTAAACCTTTAAAAACTCAAATTAAGTCAAGATGCTTATTAGTATCTACTGTATTCAGGCCATATTAGAAGAATCAAGTAAAATATAAACTACAGAACTTGGGCTCAAAGAATGTAAAATTTTGTTGAGAGAATTAATGAAAATAGTACAAAATCCATTGCTAGATTGGTGGAGTACATAGACCATTTGCCCAAGAACCAGCTTCTAACCCAGTCATCTCCAGAAAAGCAAGGTTCCCATCACAAAATTGGCTTTAGACAGAGGATGGATGATGGCCAGATTCTTAAGTAGCAACTATTTCACAAACAGAACGTGAGTGACTGCCAGCAGGACAAATAAAAGAAAACCTTCTCTAAAGAGCCTTGTGGAAACGCTAACTGATCCTAATACCAGACCCTACTGGCCCTTGCGTTTCCAAGATAAATGGGAGGAGAGACCCCTTTGGCTTACAGAAAATGCAGAGGCTTCATTCGTGTTGTGGTGTATCTTGCTCCATGACAATAAGGCTTTGAGAACCTCCCTCACCTGGGTCAGAGAGGTCCATTTGACCAGAGCTTACATAAATCATGAAAAGCTTTCAGCCCTCCATTCTCCTCTCAACACCCTAACAATCCATGTCTCAAAGGCACATTATCAGGGAGAAAGGGGAGAGTGAGCAGCACCTCTGACACACGGCACCAGTCCAAAGGCCTGGAGATTTAACGATGAATCTAGGCTGCTTTACTTGCCCGTGGGCAGCAAGAGTTTCACTGGGTTCTTCCCCTACCACCAAATTCAGTCAGTCAAGTGAGCACCAAATCATAAAATCCAGTTCCTGAAATCCTGGGGAAATTAAGATGGAAAATATTTTAAGGTAAAAAGGAGGACAGGCTGTCATGCTTACGAGATAAAAAAAATTTAGAGTATCTGATACTAGGGGAATATTAACCAAAATAATTTTGAATGCATTCCCTTTCTTCTCAGTGGAGAGCCCAGAATATGCCTCCTAGTTCCATTTTGAAGCCGACCTCAATTCATTGACTTACTCATGAAATCTTTATCAGTTGTCAACTGGAGATTCTAGTTGTAGCTCTGCCTATAAGCTGAGTAGCTTCAGCCAAATTGCTTGCTCAACTTCTCTGGTATTATTTTCTTCACCCTTAAAAAGAAGCAGTAAAAGTTAAATTAAATTGAAAAATGAAGGAGCTCTCTTCCAGCCCTTAAATTCTAAAATTCTGTGACTGTGCTGCTCAGAGATAGACTTGCCCTCAAGTAAGGGTTCTTTATTTAGGAAATAATCTCTGTAAATATTAACCTTTGGCATCCCAAGAAACAGAGCCTCCAACAGTAGCCCAGGCCTGACTCCCTCTCCAGGAAACCTGAGATGAGTCTTCCAGAATGGCCAGTGTGATCGCTCATGCCAGCCTTTTCATTCTCACTCGATCCAGAAATAGCCACACCATCTGCAGGGCTGCGGAGCTCTGAGAGAGGACAACAATGGACAGGACTTGTAGGTGTGGCTGGCTGGGATTTCAAGAAGTAAAGGCCTGAGTGTCAATCAGACCCTAGACTGACACCCTGTCAGCACATTATTCTTGCAATGATTGGGTGGGTACCTGGACACCAGTTGTTTTCCAAACCTAGCCTTGCCCCTGCCTTGCAACTTCTGAAGATGTGATGGGGAGGAGAGCAGTCAGAGTGAGGGAAGGGTGTGGTGCATCAGCATGGAATGACAAGCTGCCTCTCTACAGGCCTGAGAATGAAGCATTATTTGGGAAACTGGCAATCGGAGCTTCTCCGGTGTGTCATGTACAGTGTGGGCTTTACAAGCCCTGCCTGCTGGGCCTGCAGGGTGTGTCAGATATGTTGAGACAACTCTAGGCTCCAGAAGATGACTTACCACCAACAGAAGACTGTGCCTAGGCGCTACCCCGGGCCCCAGGCAACTCAGGCATTCTGCTGCGTCAGGGACCCAGCCCTGCAGTCTTTTTGTCTTTAAATGAGAGGTGCCAGAGGGGGGTGGCTTGGCATGGGACTGGGGAGTGCTGGGTGGCATGTACCTTTTGTCCCTGGGGGATGACAGCAGAGGATGCTGGCTTCTCTGGGAGCTCTGGCTCAGTGAACTGGTATCGTGGGAATTTGCATGACTTGCTTCGTGGACATTTTCTAACCCAAAAAGCAAAGGGCAACTTCTTTGGTTTAGTGGGTAGAAACAAACACTCCTCACCTGGGCTGTGGAGATTCTGTTCCATCACTCGAGGATGGTGAGACCCAGAGGATCACACACAGATCTCTCCAGCCCTCCCTTCTGCTTGTGACTGACCAACCCCAGCCTCTCTGGCATGCAGAGTGAAAAAGAGCTCCATTTTCTGCCAGTGGCAACAACACTCTAACCAGATGGACCAGGTGCATAAGAAAGGGTCCTTGTGTGGCATGAAAGTGGCTGCTGGTGCACAGCTAGGGGGCTTTGACCTCTGCCAGGGTGGCTGGAGCACAAAACCTATTCCTGGATCCAACTCCACACGGGGTCTCCGGGCACCTCAGACGTTCCCGAGCAGAAATGCGCCTCTTGCCTGTCCTTGGGTCTCCGGCTCTCCTTCAGGCAAAGGCGGGTTGGGTGGGGCGTCCCGGGAGCGGGCTCGCCAGAGAACACCTGTTCCAAGAAATGGTGCCAATGACTCACTGGGTGGCCCTCTGCCCCGGGCCCCAGCCCTGAGTCGCTGCCTGGCCTGCTGGCAGGGGCTGGGAGCAGTTGTAGAGGGTGGCTCGTGAGTGAGTCATGAACCAAGAGGCTGGCCATTTACACCCCTGAGGAACCCAAGACTTTCTCAGAAAAGAGCAGGCAGAACTAACTTCTATTCAGCCTTCCTCTTTTGGCCTCCATTTCCATGTAGTGATTAGGACAAGTGCCATGGGAAATGCTAATCTGCTTTTTCACTGCTTTCAGTGTCAGTGAAAGTTTCTAGACCTTATTAAACAAGAAGAGTTAACTTCAGAAGGTTACAGTTTGCTTTATCCACGTAAATAATCACGTTACCTAGCTAATAATTGAAATATTCCCCATTCAATACAGTAGCCACTAGCCACACATGATTTAAATTAAAATTAATTAAAAATTCAGTTCCTCAGTCATGCTAGACACATTTCAGGTGCTCAATAGCCACTTGCAGCTAGTGGCTACAGCATTGGACAGCACAGACAGAGAATATTTTCATCATCACAGAAATTTCTATTGGACAGAGCTGATCTAAACACGTAGCAAGTGTGTATATGAATGCGTGCATTCATTTATTCAACAAGTACTTGTGGAGGGCCAGCTATGTATCAGCCGTGTGTTAGAAAGCCTGTGAGGTGGACAGAGATGACAACCAGGAGGTCCTTGCACTTCAGGAGCTTATAACTGCTTAGGAGTCCAGATGTAAAATTAAAGATATAGACCTGTTTCATCCTCAGAATGAAACAGGCTACACACAAATGTATAGAACTCTTACAAAAGGTCAGTTTTAGGGAAAAAGAGCAGAAAAGTGAGTCAACCTGCTTGTACTTAAGCTTATGAATCTTTCATGTAGTATCTGCTTGAAGAAGTGTGGATGGGAAGTTAGTTTAGATCTGAGTGACAGGTGTCAAAGCCACACAGCAATGAAGGCAAAAAAAGAGAAGCCCAGATCCAGAGATCTCCTAGGAGAAATTCCTAAAGAGAGCAGCTTTGTGAACCCAGCTGGCAGGGGGAGAAAACTGTCTTCTAAGGCAATTCATACCCCAACCAAAGGGCACGCGTAGGTTCAGTTTACCACTGGCCTCCTGGAAGGCTTCTGAGAAAGTAGTGAGCAAACAGCTGGCCTTCCTCCAGCAGCTGCCCCTTGTTTGAAGGACTTGCATGGCATGATTTTAAATGTTTTTACAGGGTGTTCACATTAGGCAACACATTTGATAGGCATAAAGAACAAAATCTGGAAAAGTGATCGCAAAGTGCCAAGAGTGGCTGGGTCTCACAGAACTTTTCAGCAAGGTCATCTAGTGGGTGAATGCCCAAGGGAGAAAAACATCAGAAAAAAGGGTAGATGCTGGTTTTATTAAATAGAGGGACCACCTGAAAATGATGACTCAAGAGAGGAAGAAGGAGCTTGTGGGAAAAAGCAGAAACCTACATCAGAGCCCACAGAAGGAGGAGGAGGTATTTTCAATGTCCTGGGGGTAGCATCGACTTAGAATTGGGTGATGTGCTGCAGCCACCCTCCGAAGGTGCACTCCCCCCACCTGTCCCCTCCACTCAGGTCACAGCAGGTTTCTGACTGTCCCTCTTTCACTTGATTGTCTTCCTTAGGCCTTTGTATTGTCTGTTTCCTCTTCCTGGAAAGAGGTTTTCCCTTTGTCTTCCTGGTAAGTCCCTACTGAGCTTCTCAATGCCCATGATGCTTGGAAAGAGTAAGTGGTGACAGAGGGGAGTGACAGTTTGAAACTGTGAGCCGCTTCCTGCAAATCACAGTGAACTGAAGGGAGTCCCAGGCTGGCAAATGGCTGTGAGGCCGTCGGGAGGGAGAATTGCAGTGTAAGGCTGGTGAGAGGTCCAGTTGAGCATGTGGGCCAAGGGCAGTCGTTTGCATGGCAGGACGTGTGGGTGGTGGCCTGGAGTAGCCCTCATGGGGGGTGAGGACTGGGCACATGTGTTCCAAGGACAGTGCTTTCAGAAGAGAATGACAGAGAAGAGAAAACTGGGAAAGATACAGTGTGAAGAGTGGGGGACTCAGGGCAGAGGCTACACCATCTCTCAGGGGTTATAAAAAGAGCAATTTCAAGTGCAAACCTAAAGTCCCTGACATACAAGTGCCCCACTTCTGCAAGAATCTACAAAGGGGGAAAAGCGAGAGATGCCTCAGCCTTTGGCAAGGAAAGTAAACAAGGTAAAGTATTTTAAAAGCCAGAAGCCCCAAGAGCCTGTTCTTAGAGAGAAATTGAAAAGCTGGGCAAGAGACTCATGAAATGTTTCAACCCTAAGCCAAGCAGTTGAAGTCACACCTGACTGTACCTACCACTCACTCCAAAAAGGTTTGCACCCACAATGACCACATGGTTGGAAGAGAGTTTCATACTTGTTAAGTTTGCCTTCTGCGTGTGCTGTGCTCCAGGGCAGATGAGTATGGTGATTGGTGTACACTGCAAGGAAAGGAAAGGATCAAGATGATAATACCTTGTTTATACAGCTAACATCATACTCAACAGAGAATGACTGAAAACTTTCTCCCTAAGACCAGGGAAAAGACAAGGATATCCATTTTCACCACTGCTATTCCACATTGTACTGGAATTTCTGGCTGGAAAAATTAAGAAAAGGAAATAAAAGGCATCCAGATTGCAAAAAAAGATGTAAAACTATCTCTATTTGCAGATGACATGATCCTCTGTATAGAAAATCCCAAAGAATTCACAAGAAAACTACTAGTGCTAATAAATGAACTTAGCAAAGTGGTGGGGTGCCAGGTCAACAAGTGAAAATCAGTTGTGTTTCTGTACACCAGCAGTGAACAATCCAAAAGGAAATTTAGAAAATGATTCAATTTAAAATAGCATCTAAAAAAATAAAATATCTGGGAATAAATTTAGCCAGTGATGTAAAGGTCTTGTACATGGAAAATCATAAAACCTTGCTGAAAGAAATTAAAGAAGACCTAAATAAATGGAAAGACATCTCATGTTCATGGACTGGAAGATTTAATATTGTTAAGATATCAATAGTACTAAAAGTTATAGATTGAATAGAATCCCAACCAAAATTCCAGCAGCCATGTTTTCAGAAATAAAAAAGCCAGTCATCAAATTCAAATGGGGTAGGGCTCCAAGTAATCAAACCATCTTGAAAAAGAAGAACAAAGTTAAAAGACTCACTTCCCAATTTTAAAACTTATTATAAGCCACAGGAGTCAAAACAGTGTAGCATGAGAACAGATATATTGACCAATGGAATAGAATTAAGAGTTCAGAAGTAAAACCACAAATCTATGGCCAAATGTTTTTGACAAGGCTGCCAAGTCCACTCAATGGGGAAAGAATATTCTCTTCAACAAATGGTGCTGGGAAAACTGGATCTCTACATGCAAATAAAATGAAAGTGGACCACTTTCTCACATTGTATATAAAAATCAACTCAAAATGGATCAATGACCTAAATATAAATGCTAATATTGTAAAACTCTTAGAAGAAAACATAGAGAACTATGTATTAGGCAATAGATTCTTAGACTTGACACCCAAAGCATAAGCAATAAAAGAAAAAATGATAAATGGGACTTCATCAAAATTAAAAACTTTGGGGCATCAAAAGACATTACCAAAGAAGTGAAAAGACAACCAACAGAAAGGGATAAAATATTTGGTAATTGTATGTCTGATACGGGCTTAATATCTAGAATATATAAAGAACTGCCACAGCTTCAAAAAAAAAAAAAGATAAAAACTCAATTTAAAAATGGGCAAAGCCCTCCCCGCTACATAGGACCTGACTCCCAGGGGTGTAAAACTCCCTGGCAACACAGGATATGGCTCCTGAGGATGAATCTCAACCTGGCATCGTGGGATTGAGAACATCTTCTTGACCAAAAGGGGGATGCGAAATGAAACGAAAGGGAGCTTCAGTGGCTGAGAGATTTCAAATGAAGCTGAGAGGTCACTCTGGTGGACATTCTTATGCACTATATAGAGAATACTTTATAGGTTTTAATATATTGGAATAGCTAGAAGTAAATACCTGAAACTACCAAACTCAAACCCAGTAGCCTTGACTCTTGAAGACAATTGTATAACAATGTGGCTTACAAGGGGTGACAGTGTGCTTGTGAAAACCCTGTGGTTCGCACTCCCTTTATCCAGTGTATAGATGGATGAGTAGAAAAATGGGGACAAAAACTAAATGAAAAATCAGGTGGGATGGGAGGGTGATTTGGGTGTTCTATTTTTATTTTTATTTTTTATTCTGATTCTGATTTTTTCTGGTGTAAGGAAAGTGTTCAAAAATAGATTGGGGTGATGAATGCACAACTATAAGATGGTACTGTGAACAGTTGATTGTACAGCATGGATGATTGTATGGTACGTGAATATATCTCAATAAAACTGAATTTTTAAAAAATGGGCAAAAGACTTGAATTGATATTTCTCCAAAGAAGATACACAAATGACCAATAGGCACATGAAAAGATGCTCCACATCATTAGACACTAGGGAAATACAAATCAAAACCACAATGAGATACCAACCCATACCCACTAGAATAGCTATTGCTAAAAACTAAAAAAATAAAACAGAAAAGAACAGGTGCTGACAAGGATGCAAAGAAATAGGAACCTTAGTACATTTCGGCAAGAATGTAAAATGGTGCAGCTTCTGTGGAAAATAATTTGGTTGTTCCTCAGAAAGTTAAACCTAGAATTACCAAGGTAATTCTATTTTTAAAATATTTTAAAGCAGGAACTCAGAGAGGTATTTGTACACCAATATTCACAGCAGCATTATTCATGATAGACAAAAAAGGTGGAAGCACTCAAATGTCCATTAGCTGATGAATGGATAAACAAAATAAGATATATACATACAATGGAATATTATTCTGCCATAAAGAGGAATGAAGTTCTGATACATGCGACAACATGGATGAACCTTATAAACATTATGCTGGTTGAAATAAGCCAGACACAAAAGGGCAAATATCGTACAACTTTGTTTTATGAAATACCTAGAATAAGGAAATTCATAGAACGGAAAGTAGATTACAAGTTACCAGGGGCTGAGGGAGAGGGAGCAGACAGGGAATGGTGAGTTACTGCTTAAGAAGTACGCAGTTGCTGTTTGGGATGACGAAAAAGTTTTGGTAATGGATGGTGGTGATAACACAATATTGCGAATGTAATTAATATCACTGAATTGTACACCTGGAAGTGGCTACAATGGGAAATTTTGTGTTATATATATGTTACCACTATAAAATTTTTTAAAAAAGCAGGTTTAGCTTTTGGAAGAGGAGCAGCCCCATCTAATCTCCCAGACGATTCCAGCAACTAGCCAGATGGAGTCACAACATGAACTCAGAGGTGCCTTCTGACTGGGAGCTGCCCTAAGCTGTTCAGCATGGCCCACCCAG
>PVKY010014516.1:0-10539 GCA_004027775.1 Bradypus variegatus | reverse complement strand
ATTCCCTTCTCCTCACACACAGGCAAGTGTAACGGAACCCACGACTCTGCTGGACTCTGTGATTAACCCAGAGTCATTGTCACTTAATTTGGGGGAGTCTTTGTCTCATTTAAATCAACGGTTACTTATAATCTCACTGTCTGATCAACCCACTGTATTTGTTAATCTAGACTTTTCTTGGAACTGGTGAAATGCTGGCGTTGTACAGTTTGGGGCATATTTCAGTCACCTCATGTTATTCCATGTTGCTGCCTTTGTCTTCACAGTTGCTTTTTAATGTCTCCAAAATTCCTATTAAGCAACTATCAGAATTTGGGGCAGTTTTGCATGAGGTTAAAAAGCACAGACCTTGGAGTCAGATGGCTGCTGCCACATTCCAGCCGTGTAGCCTCAGGCAAATTAAGCTCCCTGAGTCTCAGTTTTCTTATCGACAAGTGAGGGTAACAAAACACCCAGCTTGGTGAGTCGGAGAGAAGATTACGTCAACACAACGCACAGAAAACAATCGCACGATGCCTTGCTCGGGATAAGCCTTCCTGAGGATTGCTACCAACCACAAACACACGAATCTTTAGGTCATTTTCAACTCGTCACTTTCAAATACTAAATGCACCTGAGACACAGACACATACGGCTCCTTTCCAATTTTTAGACAATATCCAGAGGCAGAATCCAAAGGGGGTGGACTGTGCCCCCAGGTAAGAGTTCCGGAAGCTCACCACACCCCAACACTCGCTGGCGAGACAAAAACCAGCAGCGTCCGGCCAGGGCACAGCGGGAGGACGTGAACGTCACCACCGCCACATAACGGGCGCAGTATACCTTCGTCCTTTCCAATTTAGACAAACAGCAGTCCCTCTGTGTCTAACCCCCACCCGCACCCACGCCGAGAAGCCCCTGCCAAGTGCCTGGTACCCACGTGCCCCTTCCGGCCAGCCTCGCACATCCTCAGCAGCAGCTCCAGGTGGGGCCTGCTCAGGTGCGGGGCCACGGCCCTCAGCAGCCACCTCCACGTCGCCTCCGGCACCGCGAACTCCGCACCCACAGGGACCTGCAGGATGTTGAAAGCCGCCACCATCTTGTGACGTTTCAGGTAGGCCAGCTTGCGAATCTCATTCTTGAAAAACAGAATTTTGATTTTTAAGAGAAAGATTCAGGAAAGCCTCGTTTCTCTACCACTGAACATTTCCAGGTAACTAAAGAGCCAAGCGGTCTCCAGGCACCCGGGCCGGCTTCAGGCATTCGAGCAGAACCCAAATCAGCAGGTTCAAATGTGGGCACCCAGGAAGGAGAGTCTGCTGGCGGAAAACAGGGCATCAGGAAGCGGGCAGCTCCGAACACCACTCCGCCATGGGCAGGGGCACTTCCGGAAAGGAAGGAAATTGGAGAGAAAGAGACCAAAGGGAGGGGGACAGCAGAGCTGCCACTGAGCCTGTCGGGAGAGAGAGAGCCAGGGCAGCGGAGCTGGGCTGGAAGCAGTCGGGAAGGCAGCAGAGCCACCAGGGGAACAGCCGGGCCCGGCCACGCCGGCCAGACACCGGGGGAGCGGGGCAGTGACCTGGGTCCCCACCTCCCAGCCGCCCCTCTGCTCCCTGGCCGTTGCCTGGTGTCTCGCACAGCCGGACAGTAGATCCGTAAGGGAAGGGCTGTGTCCTCAAATGGTGCCAACACACAGCCCCTCTCTCCCATCCGCCAACTGGTCCATGGAACTGAAGCTTAATCTCTGAAGAGCGTTACCAAAACAGACACTTCCTCAGGGCAGGTGGGAGCGGAGCAGCCGTTGTGCCCAGGGTGAGAGAGAGGAGGGGCACCCCAGCCACTGCGGACGGCCTCGTGACAGGAGGCCAAGGGCGGGGGAGGCCTGGCCTCGGGGTCCCACGGTGCCAGGACTCCTGGGGGCCTGGAGGTGGCCACACACCAGAGAGGCTCCACCCCTACCCCTCTCCTTTAGGAGCTGCAATGTTTGTTTTCCTCACTTCCCACTTGCCCCCTGGTGGGAAACATCTTTGAGCTGTGAAAAATCCAAAACGGATCCAAAATGGATCCACAGCTGAAAGGCCACATCTGTCCTTCAGGAGAGGCCCCCCTTGTGGAATGGTCTCGGTGTGAGCGGGCATCGGAGCAGGGTGGCCGTGCGGGGACGGGCGACGACACGTCTGAGGCGTCGGGAGATTCCAGGCCACCAGGAAAACGCCCTCTGCCCCCACACTGGGAGCTCTGCCACCCAGGACTTCCAGGAAGCCCCTGAGCCTCAATCCAACGGGCACCAGGACAAAAGCCGTGGCCCCAAGAAGTTCCTGCGTCTGCACGAGGGGGGCAGCTGGAACCTCAGGCCCAGCCCCAAGCGCCCGTCACACGCAGATCCTTTCCAGGAGCCGTTTGGGGAGTTGAGAGCGAGGAGCAAAGCCAGAACCTGGGCTGGCCGTGGGGGCTGAGACCCTGCCCCGCATCTCCTCAGACTCATCACCAAGGACCCCACCCAGGCAGCAGAGGGGCTGAGCACCAAACAGGCCTCATGGGGGGCCCCGGAGCGAGAAGCCGCCCCTTCTCCACAGCTGGCGGCCGGCCCAGATCCACCCTAAGTTCCCAGGGCCTTGGCGAGGCGCCAACGCCCAGCAGCTGGGACCAGGCCCCCTCCGGCCTCTGTCAAGGGGAACAGGCAGGAGCGCCACCGCCTGGGGTGACGGAGGGACTCACAGGGGTGGCTGGGGCCCACCCTCGGGACCCTGCAGGGACGCGGGCCAGCCTCGGCGGGGGACAGGGACGGCGCAAATGCAAGGGGCACTTGGAGGCACCCCGCCAGGACGAGAGGCTCACGTCGCGCATGTGCTCCCCCCACCCTGACGGCAACGGGGGCGCCGGCCCTGGGAAGGCGAGGTGGGGGGCGGAACTTCGTAAGCAGCTGCCAGGACAGAGGTGGCCCGAAGGCCCTCCACGGAACCAGCGAGGAAAAGGGCCCTCTGGGAGCGCGTCTCGAGAGGGGCTGTGGTTGGACACGTGAGTCAGAGCTCTGTCCACACTGCGAGGCTGCAGAGCTGAGTAATCGCATCTCCTGGAGAAGGGAAACCCGCAGCCCCAGCCGTGCCCCCGAGTCGAGCACTCAGGAAAGGCCCAGCAAGACAGCGGATGAGACCCCCTGGGTTCCCGGGCTTCACCTCGCTCTGACTCAGCAGAACCCCACCCGGTGCTGGGGAGCCCCCGCCGCGACCTCTCTACCAAGACAGCTTTGCAATGCATATTCGAGACTCACAGAAAACCCTCCGATGGAAAGGGAGCTCGGAGATTTAAGAGCTGGCTCTCAAGAGCTGCCGCCTGTTACTTTCGATTTTGGAAGAACTCATCTGTCACTTGAGTTTCAAACAGATGGGGCAGGCTGGCCTCAGGGTAGGAATTGTGTACTCTTCAATATTTTACGAGGGTGAGGGGACGGCCGCCTGAGAAACACGGAGCCGCCGGGCTGCAGATGTACATAACGTTGGGGCTGTTGGCCATGGTCACCAGCACGTAGAGCTCAAAGGCGATTTCCAGAATGTTCGTGAAGTAGGGGGATCCTTCCAACGCGTTCAGACCCCTTCAGAGGACCAAGGTAAAAGTCAAAAGCCCTCACTCGTAAGGGTGCTCTTTGTGATACCCACTTCCCCTTCCGAGGCCCTCTCGAGGTCAACGAGGAAGACAGAGCCGGCCGCCCTCGGGGGAACCCACGTGGGAGAAGCACAGGAGGGGCCCCCTGGGAAGCCGCACACCTGCCCCCAAAGAGCTTCCAGGCCATGAGGGAGAACACTAGCACACTGAACACAAACAGGAGAAAGACGCACAGGATGTCGGGCAGGGCCTTCCGGATGCTTCGGAGAGCTCTCCACATCTGTGGAAACAAAACGTGATTCCATCAACAAGAAATCAGCTCGTTTCCTGCAAATACAAAAACCATCCAGCGGTGTGTCCCAAACCCGACCCTCACCTGGCAGCTGTCGGGGAAGTTAATCAGGAAGACGGGCCTCAGGGCTCTGGACCGTCGGACACTGTGGATACCGGTGGTGGCCAAGGACGCGTGGATGCCCAGGTCCACCAAGGTCAGCTGTGGGAGACACAGCCTGGCGGTCAGTGCCAGGTGGGCAAAGAGGGACGCAGTGGGCGCTTCCTGACCAACCCAGAGGAGGGTGGCACCGGTTAGAGGAAACAGCAGGTTTTACAGACAGCACAGTTCCTGTTCTGTGACACACTGACAGCAGCTAGCATCCGAGTGCTTACTAGTGCCCTGCAAATACCGAGTACCTCCCGTGGGTCACGGCATTTCCTCTCACCACTGCCGAGCTGGGCACTGTTCCTGTGCATGGGGACGCTCGGGGCCCAGGGAGGGTGAGCAGCCCGTCCTGGCCACACACCTGGGAAGGGCCAGGCCCGGCCCGGGAGTGCAGGCAGGCTGCTTCCATGCCCGCCTCTCATCTGACGTGGGAAAGAGAGGCTGTGAAGCCCAGTGACAGCAGCGCGGATAGTCAGAAAACGAAACCCTTATTATTCCTTACTAATGTCAGGTTTGTGATCAGCTGAGGACAGGGCCAAAGAAGGGCCAGTGAATTATAGAAATACGTAATATAAAAGAATCACCTGCCATCAGCAAAGCATTCATTCTTTGGCATCAAGGTACTGAGGGTCCACTGGGAATCTTCCCCTCGAGGAGCCCCAGGACAGGGGGCTGTGGAGCCAGCGGGGTTGTCCCAGGGCAGCAGGGAAGAGGCAGTGAGGGTACGACACCCCGGGAGGCTTCCTGGAGGAGGCACTCCTTAGGGTAAGCATAAAGCAAAGGTGGAGCTTAAAGTAATAAAAGTCAGGAAGCCCAGGAGCCCGGGCAGCAGGCCTTCCCTGTGGGAATACAGGGACTGTCCGGAGAAGACGGCTGCGGCACGTGTGGGCAGCAGAGGGTCCTGGGGGGAGGGCGGCAGGGAGCAGGAGGTGACAAGCACAGGTGGCAGGCGGCTTTGCTGGCCAGCCCAGGGGCGTGGGGAGCCACGGAAGTCTTCACATAAGGGCAGACACTGGACGCAGGGCAGCCGGGAATGGGACAAGCTGTATCCGGGCTGGGCTCCCGCCTCGCGCTCTGTTCTGGCTGCGGGGAGAGCAGAGAGCAGGACAGAGGACGGAGGGGCGTCACCAGCCCGCGGCCCAGCGGGAAACCGGCAGGAGAGGCGGCGAGCTCTGCATCAGGCGGCTGCGGGGACCCAGGCAGGCCAGGGGCAGGGTCGGGGGTGCGGGGAGGGGAGGCCGGGGGCTCCAGGGCTGCAGGGGGACGTGGGATCCCCGTGCAATCAGCAGGAAAGGGCCGCGGGAGGCAGTGAGGCCGGGCGCGCCCACACCTGACGGGTTTGAGAGGCGCCCCGGGGCTGCTGCTTCTGGGTGCTGGGTCAGTGTTTCAGGAGAGAGGGGCCATGGGGGGCCATGGGGGGCCTTGGGGAGGGGCCGGGTCTGGGGGCACAGAAAGGGGCTCGGGAAAGAGGCTCGGGGCGTCGGCACAGGGAGGTCAGCACGGGGCCGTCCTGTTTCAGACACTGCGTGGTTGGATTTCTCTCTTTCAAACACCAGCCCCCCTCCTTTTTCCTATCACCCCCCCACCCCTCCGGGGGACACGGGGCCCCGGGCTGAGCCCGGCGTTGGGCTCTCGATCACACGTGCCGCCCAAGAGCAGGTGTGCTTGCGTTTCTTTCTTAACAACCAAAAAATGAAGGTGTTTCTAGAAATGGGACCAGTGCGGGCCACGGCCTCTCCTGGGGCTTGGGAGTTCAGGCAAGGAACGGAAGGGACCGCGGGCCAAGGAGCCATCGGGGGCTTGGAACGCTGTGCGCGGGATCCGGCCCGCGGTGGGGGCGGTGGCAGTGGGAGGGGGCTGCCCTGTCGGGCTGGGGGTGACCTTGCGGGGACGGCAGGCGCGGCCCGGCTCAGGGCCCTTCCTCCACAGGGGCCGCGGAAGCTCCAAGAATGGAGGCGGGTCAGGCAGGAGGGGCAGAGGAGGCTGAGGCTGGGCAGGGGGGACCCACGCTTCTGCTGCTCACACAGAGTCCCCCACTGATCCCCAAACCCCCTGCCCCTCACAGAAGCATCGTCCTGCCCGGCTGGACCCCAGGAATGGGGACTGTCCCTTCTTAACTGGTAGCAAATGGCCACCTGTAGGCTCACCTCCCTTTTGACTTAGCAGGTGAGAAGCCTCTCGCCTGGGGAACAGACACACGTGTGTCTTCACAGCACGGTCAAGGGCTGCGTGGAGCTAGTTCGTTAACACAGCTGTGGTCCGGAAATTAACTCGTTTCCAATTTTTCCATATTAGGAATAGCTCAGCCCCAGCACCTTGGAAGGGAAGTGATGGGTGCAGAGTCCTGCCCACTGCAGGCTTTGGGAAGGAGCCCCCGGCAGCGCCCCCAGAACACAGGAGGGCCTCAGGGGACCTGTTTTCTCTCGACCTCACTAACGCTGCTTGAGAGGCAGGGCAGGCGTCTGACTGCTGCTGCAGGTGGGGCCCTCAGCGGGCTCCGCACGTCCACGCCAGCCGCTAGTGTTCCTTCTTCTGTGAGCTGCCTCCGTGGATTTTTCGGGACACGTTTTCTACCGGGGTGTCTCCTTTTCCCTCTAAACTGGAAGTGCTCCCGGTCTGCCCCCCGTGCACACCGTCCAAGTTTTGCCGTATTGGATCTTCAGGGAGTGGTTCGGTGCCGTTTTGGCTATAGCACCTGCTACCCAACACCCATTGTTTTAACCAAGTTGAGCCTCCCAAGCCCTCTTCCTTCCTGGTCTCAGCCTGTGACCCCCGCTTCCTGCAACCCCCCAGTGGACACTCACCGCAGTGGTCACTATGATGCAGATGTTTTTCGTGTCCTTCCAGAAAACCATCTGAGGAGTGACTTTGGCAAAATGTACGAGTCTCCCGAAGAAAGCCAGCAGGCAGAGAACTTCGACGATGGCAGTGGCCTGTCCCTGGAAGACACAGAAGCCGGTCACCACCCGGCCATCGGACACTGGGCTTCCACCCACAGACACACCCCACCGCCCCCCACTGAGAATTAGCAACGTCGTTTAATTAAACCGAAAGTCGCCGCAGTTTGCTGGTTGGAACAGTGTCTTCCTCCTAAGAGCAAGTGTGCCGCTGGGCCGTGGATTCCGTGCCCCATCCTGGCAGGGACCTGGGAAACACTTGGCCCCGGGAAAGGGCAGGTCTGTGTTCTGAAACAGGTCCTGCCGGAAGCAGCACTGCTGGCCCCGGGAGGGGACAACCCGCCAAGCGTGCCAGGCGAGGTGTGCCCGTAACGGCTCTGCCACAGCACTGGCAGAGGGGGGCCAAGGCGCCAGGAGGCAAGAAAGGGGCAACTTGGCTTAGGCCAGGAGGAGGGAGGGTGTGGAGGGGGGACAGAGAGCGGGTGGCCCAGCCCTGCTGCCCCGGCCCCGGCCCCCAGAGGGCACTGGTGGCATCTTTACTGAGCACAGCGTGGCGGCCCACACCTCTGCTTTCCACACCCCTGGGTGGGGTCTTCCACGGGGACACCAGGCTGGGACCACCAGGTTGTGGGCACAGGCCACGCAAGCAGAGGCTCAGCAGGGCTGCCCGCTGGGATGTCCTGCCCAGGCGCAGCCCCCCTGGGAGAAGCCTGGGCCATGTGGAGAGGCCACGTGGGAGAGGGCGGGAGGGCTGTCTTGGGTGGTCGAGCCTCAGACACCCACTGAGCTCACAGATACCGACGGCCCCTGCGTCGGCCCCTGAGCCGAAAAACCAGATAATAAAAGGCTGCTGCTGTACGTAAGGCCAGGGGTCAGCGAACTTCTGTTCCAGGGCCAGGGAGCAAACAGCCTCGGCTCTGCCCGCACAGACCTCCGGCAGCTACTCAGTTTTGTCGTCATAGCTCAGAAGCTGCCACAGGTAGTATCTCAACAAACAAGTGGGGCTGTGCGCCAAAAAACTTCATTTATGGATGCCAAAACTTGAATTCCACATAATTTTCATGTGTCACAAAATATTAGTCTCCTTTTGAATCCCTTTCAACCATTTGAAAATGTGAAACCCATTCTTGGTTCTCAGGCCACACACAGCCTGCTGGGGAGCCCCATAGGCCAGCTCTGCTGAGCCCTGGTACACACATCTGAGGTTTGGGGTGCCTTGTCACACAGCGATCGATAATGGGGACTTGGGAGAAGATAGCGAGCGTCTGCATGGGGGTTCCAGCAGAACTTGGAAATGAGCCACCTGGAGCGCACGGCCCAACTCAGCCCTGGCTGCCGAGCGAACATGGGCTGGAAGCTCAGCTTCCTCGTCTGTTAAACTGGGGTGACGACAGGGCATATACATCTGGGGTCACTGAGAGGTTTGAAGAGAACACCCGCAAAGCCTTGGGGTGCCCCACATGAGCCCTGAGCCCTGGGGGGCGGTAGGACAGAGGAGATGGGGGGCATCCACTCCTCCGGATAACCATCTCCGCCAGCTGGTTGATCTGATTATTACCCAACGTCACATGTGATCAGCTACCAGACACCAAGAAGTATCGTAATGATTTACGACTCTCAAAAAGCTGGAAACTTGGCAGGTGCAAACAAGTCAGTCACACACTACACTATATAATAACATTCTCTGTGTAGCACAAAATAAATATGCTTTTAAAACCTCATTTGGACCATCTCTATCTGATTTTTGCTTGTGTGCACAGAACCAAAACTTCCACTTAAAATGTCTTAATATTTGAAGCATAGGTCAGTGAATAAGCAAAACTTTTCCAATCCCCAGCAAGAAAAATAAAATCAAATTCACATTTGTTGAAATTTGAGAAAAAAATAGAAGAGGCCTAGGGACCCCTCACCTCTGACAAACTCTAGCTGCCGTTTTGCTGTTAAACACTTACCAGGAAAGGGAGTGGAAACAGTGCGGGCTCCTCAAACAGGGCAAGAGAAAGGTCTATAAAAATAAAGAAGTATGTGGCTGCTTGCATTGTCCAGTGGTTGTAAAAGCGGTAAAGTGTGCAGAGAAAAAAATAAAGGCGGTTATAAACTTATAAACAAGGAGCAAGGGTGAAGCAGCTCGACACTTCTCTTTACAAGACAAATGCTGAGTGAAATAAAGAAGTTCTGCCGTGGTCATATTTCCTCGAACTTCTAGGAAGTAGGGGCCATCACTAACTCGATGTCACGCTCTAAAATACTCTTTCAACAACAACAGAAAAGTCGCGGCTATTATCCCATCGCTAAGCAGCGGGTCCGCACGGCCTCGAGCTGGCATCCGGGCTCCTCGTGGGGCCGTGACGCAGGACACTTCTCAGGACCGAGATGGTGACCAGCACAGCGCCAGCCTTGGGGGGGTCCTCTCGCCACGCAGCGTGGCCACCCAACCCGCTTGCAGAGTCTGTCGGCTCGTCTTAAGATGGGGGGCAAGGAGGGAGCTGGTGGCCAGTCCGTGCTCTTCCTAGGGTGGGCGCACCCCCTAACTTGCTTCTGGAGGTGCGGTGCTCAGCCTTGGAGATGAGGGGTGTTTTCTCCTGCTCCTGAGCCAAATCCTGGGTCTCAGTTCAGCCCCTCGGGCGACAGAGAACAAGCCAGTTCCCACACACGCGCACACACAGAGACAAGCTGTCGATCACATTAAAAGGCCACAGAAAGGACGAAGTCTTCTCCTCACCTCCGACGGCGCTAAGAAGACAGGCGGGTCTCTGTTTAATTACCCAACGGCCTGTGGCGAAGTCTCGAACGGGACGTTCCTGTTGTACTGGGCATTGGACACGTAGGCTGCGGCCAGGAGCAGGTCCTGTGTGCATCAGGGGAGGGACAGGGGGGCGGCGGTCAGCGGGGTACGCGGGCAGCACCCTCCCTCACCTCTGCCCACCGACCCTCCTGGCGGAGGGAGGTGCTGTCGGCAGTCCAGGGGTGCACATCTCCTGAGAGAACCCCTGGGCGCTGAGGACCCTCGGAGGGGCTGAGCCACGTGCCTGCCTCTTCCCCGAATTCCAGCAGCGGCTCTCAGAGGAGAGAAGAAAACCAGAACGCACGGAACATGCACGCGGCCTCAAGTGGGAGGTTTACACACGCGTATGTGGCTCCCCGGTGGCGGCGAGAGGGATTTCCAAGGACGGTTTTGGCAAATGAATTACTGCTTTTCTTGATGACTTTTTTTTTTTTTAATTTGTTCCAGCAAACATGTATTTTACAAACTGGTTGTGACAGCCATGGTTGTGACTGATTTCCTCCTAACCAAACAGAGCCAGTGCCCTTCTCTTGATTTTCTTCTTAATCTCTTTTTTTTTAATTTTTTATTTTCCTATAGTTTTATAGAGTTATATTCACATACCATACATTTACCCACAGTGTACAATCAGTTGTTTATAGTATCATCATAAAGCTGTACATTTATCACCACAATCAGCACCTGAACATATTGGTTACTACAAGAAAAACTGCATTCTGTGCTCCTATCACACAGTATTATGCTATTTATTTCTGGATCTATACAATCAATCCTAAACATTCTGTAGTCCTTCAGCATCAAATGGCTGGTCCCAGCCCTCTTTCTATCTCCTGGTC
>PVKY010014515.1:0-10546 GCA_004027775.1 Bradypus variegatus | reverse complement strand
GGGGGTGGGCAGAGGTGGGGAGGACAGGGAGAGGACAGGGGAGCGTGCCGAGGGAAGGCACAGAGGTGAAGGAACTGGCTCACTCAGATAACCTAAAGCCAATGTGACGGGTCCTGCTTCCACGGGAGACCCGCAACCCATCGCCAAACCAGCCAGTAGGCCCAAACCTGGTCACTGCTCTGTCTGCGTGTGGATCAGGGAAAGACGTGGAGGATGCAACACGGATAGAAGGGGACTTAGAGCAGGCAGGAAGCAGGAGGCAGCCATGAACATGGGAAGTCAGTCCCCTGGAAGGTCATTTGCACAACAGTGGAGGTGGTCCCTGGATTTTTTCACAGAGTGTAGAATAGAGGGGAGGAAATATGATGTGTAAAAATAATATTGTGCATGATATTGCCTCGATCCCAAGGCCCAGGAGGCCCCTGACAGCCTTGGGTGGGGGGAGGGATGACAACACCTTATTTAATCCTTCGCTGTCGTCGCCATCCCTCACGGCTGGGGGCGGCAGACGGGCGGCGCCCCGCCCCGGGGGTGTGTCCCCGGCGGTGCTCAGCGCCCTGGGGAGGCCTCGCCAGCCGTGGGGCGCATGCGTGAAGTGCTGCCCGCCGCAGGTGGTCTGCGGGGACAGGGCCTGCAGGTGAAGCCCCGGATGTGGACCCGGGAGACTCGCAGCGGGAGTCGGACGCAGCGGCTCGGTGCAGTCGGCGACGCGACGGACCCTGAAAGCACGGTGCTTGGTCAAGAAGGGAGGACGCCTCCTGAGGCTGCTTACACGGTCCCACTGCAGAAACTGAGAACACACGCACCAAATCTGCAAACACGCTTTGTGAGAACAGCTTCCCATAAAGACAAACACGTTTTAAAGACGTTGTCTTGGAACAGGGACGAGAAAGGGAGTGGGATAGATGGAATTAAAAAAATCCTAGAGCTGGAGCCCGGCCTGGACTGACGATGATGCTGTGCCAAGAACTGAGGAATGTGACTCACTGAACATTCTGGAGTGGGTGTTAAAAGTACCTTTTGAGGCTTTTCTCTTTAGAAAGTGAAATTTGATTCTTAATATGGCTTAATGATCTGTTTATCAGGGTTTGTGATCTGGTCTCTGTTCCTCTCCCCACAGCTTCCTCCTCTCCACCCCCCCCCCCATGCTTGGCTCCAGGCCATGACTTGGAATTCTCCCTGGGCCTTTGCAGGTGCTGTTCCAGTTCCCAAAATACTTTTCCTGCTCCCATCACCTGGATTTTGGTTTAGATTCTGTTTCCTCCGCCCAGCCTTCTTTCCTCCCCAAACTTGATTAGATTTCTGTCTTCAGCTCTTATAATAGCCTGGGCTTCCCCATTTTGGGGTTTTGGATCGTCTTCCTGCATTTAATTGCTCCTTATACCTGTCACAAGGCTGCCAAAATAAAGTTCCAAAACCTGGGCTGCTTAAAATGAGAGAAATTTATCATTTCACAGTTCCAGAGGCTAGAAGACGAATAAAGGTGTTGGCAGGACCGTGCTCCTCAGACGTCTGCTGAGCTTGGACCTTGGTGGGCAATCCCTGGCGCTCTTTGCCTTGGATTAGAGTGGCGGCCTTATAAGGAAAGGAAACTTGGGCACAGACAGACGACAGAGACAGGAGAGAGAAGGGGGCAACGTGATGGAGCCAAAGATGAAGTCCTGTCACCGGCCATCTGGAGTGACAGGTACTGGCTGAGCTTCCCTGGGTGCATTTGTCTCCAGTCCACCGAGCTGTGTGACATCCCAGGGACCTCTCTGCCTTGGCTTGGCACATCGGGCAGTCAGCCCAGGACACTTCAGCTTCACCATCTTCCCACCCCTGCCCCCTCCGGCCCTGCCATGTCCTCCTGTCCTGGCCAGCAGCCCTGGTGACCCCAGATTCTGGGTGCTGCTGCCAGAAGTGGGCAGCCGGCAAGGGGTGCAGGCAGGAGTCCTGGGGAGACCCTTAACCCCACAGTGGTGGCGATAGTAAGGACGTCTCACCCACATTTTCACACCCAAAACAAACTACGAAAGGCCCTGTGCAGAGGCCCAGCCAATCCCCAGCGGCAGCGTCTGTGGAAGCTGTTCTGTCAGCCACCACTAATTGGTGTCCTTTTCTGAACACACAGCTAATGGCTCACCAGGTTTGGGGATTCTTGAAAGAAGGCTTTCTTCTCATTTTGGCAACCTGTGTCTTTAAAGACACAAGTCTTCAAAGGAAATCCAGTTACAAGTTGGATGGGAAGCCATTGCACAAATAGCACATTATTTTGGTAACGAATCCACCACCACTGTGTCCCCCTACCTCCACCCCCACCAAGGGGATTTCTCTCTTATCTTCTTTTTTTCTCTTTGCCTCTGGTGTTAATTGTCATAAGGTCAAAGTATAAACTCTCTAGGGGCTCCCAGTGTTGTAAGAACTTGACTGAAGATCAGAAACAAATTGCAGTGAAGAAAAAACATCAGGGCCCGAGAGCCGAAAGCTGTGGACGTCCCAACCGGCCACATGTGCGGTGCTCCAGGGAGCGGGCTGCCGCCGGAGCCGGCCTGACTGGGCAGCCTCTTACTCAATCTTCTGTTTCCCTTGGGGGGTGAGGGGTGGGGGGCGGGTAGATGGTGAATCAGGAAGGGAGGGAGGGTAGAAGGAGGGAGTTCAGTTGCCCTTTTGCCTCATGATTTATATTTGGTCAGAGTAGCCCCGTTCTGCTTTCTTTTAGCCGGAATGCGTCTTGGACATGTTGTTTCAATATAAGGCAATCAGCTGGGCCCTCTGTGGAATGTCCCCCGAGACTGGAAACGACCTCCCAATAGGGTCATTTGTTCAGCAGAATACTAAGCTGCGTTCTCCAACATCTGCATTCTATTAATACCTTAACAATATTTCCATCAGCTTTGGGAAATCAGAAGATGCTTTGAGAGATGCTCAGCACCAAGTTCGAGCATATTTTTAACTCACCTTCCTGGTGGTTCTTTGGTTTTATGGAAAGAGCCCTCTGCCCCCCCCCACCTGCTGCCCTCTACTTTACTTGTGCAGGTGGGTATTCGCTTCCATCCAGCCGACAGCTTAGTCTACGGGCACCCAGAGTGGAATGTGAATTTGTAAACACACAGACAGAGGCATACACAGGGCAGGTGCCAGGGATGGGCTCCTGGTGGCCTTTACCTGACAGCAAGCGGAGAAAGGCCTGCTGAGCAGCACAGGCACAGGGGCTCAGACAGCCCTGTGGCCATCTTGACGTCCCAGCTCTCGATGCCCAGCCTGGCTGTCACGTCCTCTGAGAGCGTGGTGGTGTTAAATTAGAAAAGCAGGGGAAGAAGGAGGAAGAGGAGGGAGAAGGGAGGAGGGGGAAAGGAGGGGAGAAGGGAGGAGGGAGGGCAGGGAGGAGGAAGAGGAGGAGGGAGAGGAAGAGGGAGGGAGGGGAGGGATGAGGTAGGGAGTAAAAAGTTTGAAGAGAGGGGTGCAATAAAGTGATGGAAGAAAGGGAAATTTTCTTCAAA
Source organism: Bradypus variegatus (assembly GCA_004027775.1). Classification (NCBI taxonomy): domain Eukaryota; kingdom Metazoa; phylum Chordata; class Mammalia; order Pilosa; family Bradypodidae; genus Bradypus; species Bradypus variegatus. Next base: position 7,064 of record PVKY010014515.1, on the reverse strand, counting down.
GAAAACTGCAATATATGTGTCTTCTATTTCACAATGGAAATAAAACTACATTAGTAAAAACAAACAAAAACAGCCACTGAGAAACACGTCCTCCAGGATAGGGCCTGAACTTTTCAGGGGGGCAGGTCTGAAGAACACTTTGCATAGGAAGGAGCTGGGAACAAAGAGATCAGGTGGAGAATAATGAGGGTGAGGGCTTCTTTGGCAGAAAAGGAGGAGAGCACAAATGCCTGTAAATTCTGTGTAGCTGAATTCAGTTCAAGACCCATCTAATGAATATTCACTACATGCAAAATGCCAAGCAAAGCTCAGTAAAGCAGGCTGAGATTGAGGAAGCCGGCTGGGAAAGTGGGGTTTGAGGAAGTGGGGTGGGGTTCCACAGGGGCTGGGAGGCAGTCTCCGGAGCTCTGTCCTGCTCTGTGGTGGGGTTACGTGCAGGGAGTGCCTGAATATTAACCGGCTGCTCAGAGTTCCCATCTGAGAGTTCTAGAACATGCACCCACTGCGAACAGCACCTGCAACAGGGCAGGCACTTAAATACTGGCATCAAGTGATGAATAGTCTAAAAGCACTTGAGGAAGATCTCTGCTACTAAAAAGTACTGGAAACATACTTTTACCCAGAAAGTGCTCCACTGCTTAAAATGCTAATTATGCTGCTAAATTAGATGAATGGATTTCAAGTCTTGGTAAGAAGTATGAGCAGTTTTCTTGGAAAGTCAGAAGAAAGTAGATGATGATAAGGTCTCTGGTAGTGACAGGCTGCTTCCTGGTTATGGGACTTCAAACCCCTCCTCCGGGTTGTGAGTTGGTGATGGAAAGACAAAGCACTCCCTGGACATGAGGAGGCAGTCTCGGGCCACTGGGGAGGGGCCCCCAGTTGGGGACACCCCAAGCGACTGCTCTGATCAGCCGCTGGTCTGGGCAAACTGATTACAGAGTCAAGCTCCTTTGCCCAGAGTCCTGTGAGAGCTCCGAGAGCACAAGCTTACAGAAGACAGTTGTATGTTTTGGCTTTATGTGTTCTTTTCCTTTGTCAAAATTATGCAAAATCGCTTGGAAAACAAATAAACAGATACAACAAATAACTGGAGTTGGATCCTTGGCTCAGGAAATTCTTAAGCTCACGTGTTTGCTGGGAAGAGTTTCCCACAGCCTGCCGTGATTTTTTTATCTAACCCCACAGGATGTCCTCCTACACTCTGCCGTCCAGGGTGCCCCACTTCCTGTCCGTGTTCCCACAGCTGCAGAGGGACTGCTCAAGTGTGCGCTCTGGGGCTCTGCAGCCCGAGGGTCCGCACTGTCTGCTCAAGCTGGTGGCTCCACACAGAAATGTGGCAGATGTTCAGCATCAGGAATCAAAACAGCGCTCGCCCCGCACAGCACATTGTTCCTCCCAGCGCTGCTCGTTTCCTCCCAACAGGATGTGGAACAATTTCTCTCATCTCTTGCTTGCTCAGTGGGTTTGGGAGTTTGTAAATTTTACAATGACATTTAGATTCCCCCTGAATCTGCTCCAAGAGGGTTAAGAAAGAAACCTGGATGCAGATGCCCCTCTGCTTCTAGTGGGGGTGGTTTCTGGCTTTGTGTGGTGTGCACACAGGTGAAATTGAGAAGAGAGAAAGGAGGCTGACTACCAAATGGGGTTTGTTGAGTATTGGCATCCAAAGAACAACCTCCAGCTGGCTCTAGAGCCTTCTAAATTCTAGAGAAACCTGAACAAATCTTCAAGATTAAAGAGAGATGCAAAAGGCAATTTACATTCATTGACATGTAAACTAGACAGACTCTATATAAAATTGCTGCTGCACTGCCCTGGCAGACAGGACTTCCTGGAGTGAGGCAGAGAAGTGGGGCACTGTCTTTTTCACAACTGTTCTCAATATGTGATCAGAGTCCAGTGACACTATTTGGAAAATATGCCAAATGCAACGGTTTCTTTCTGGATTCCCAGGCTGTGTGCAATTCCTTTGGCTTAAACCCCTTGTTTTCCTCTTCCAATAGCAACAGGGAAGGCAAACTGACATTTGCAGTGACTCACTCGGGGCCAGTTGCTTTAGATGTTATCTCATTTGCTTGTCACACCACACTGTGGTATAAGTGGTAGTGGGCCCACTCTACTGATGGGGAAACTAGGGCTCAAAAAGAGGGTGCAATACTTGTCCACGGACAGCTGACAACAGATAGAGTCAGGAGTCAATTAAGTTCTCTGTGATGACGAATCTGTGCTCTTCTTACTACAAGTCGGTTTCCTCGGATTTCTAGATTTCTCCATAGCATTGGCTCTGGAAAAAGGTACACCACAAGAATTCAGATTTTTTGTATTTTTGCCATTAAGAGAAATGGGCTGTTTTTCAAGGGCTCCCATTCTTGCTGTATATTTTTCTTTTTTTTTCCAGTAGGATTGCACAGCCACCAACTGATTGAAGTGACAAGACAACTCACCCCGTGATTCACCTGCACTACCAAGTGGAATGGGAGCATCCTCTCGGAGATGGACCAGAAGGCACCACTCAGCCTCTCTGCTGCTTGCTTTGGATTTGAGCTGGGAGAGGTGGTTTCAGAACCCTTCATTGGGGTGAGGTGATTGGTTATGGTTACTAACTTGAGTGAGCCATTTTAAAACTTGTGGTCCTTTAAAAAGGTTCTCTTCACCCTCCCTGATAAACTGTAGTGAATTCTTCTATCTTGGCCACATCCATATGTTTTCCAGTTTTAACAGTTGCACACTAGCTCACAGCTGTGATTAGCTGCAGGCTATGGGGGGAAAATCGATGATTGACTCTCTTTGTACTCTTAAGGCAAGTTCCTGGTCACACGTTCTTCCCTTCCATGTTGAGAAACACTGAGGCTCTGTTTCTAGTCCCCAGGGAAAGGTGCTAGGCTAGCCCGGCTGTTGGCAACATCTTCCAGCCCGGCAGCCGCTCTGCAGGACCTATTAATAGCCTTCATTTCCAGTATGTGCCTTATAAAGACAGGCCTCATTTTTAGCAGCGCTGTTACTCACAATTCCAGGAAAAGTTCCCTTTGAATGTCTTCCTGCAAGAGGACAGCCCGGCTCCTTTCTGCCTCCTCAGAGAAAGGACAGCAGGAACTCATGGATCCTTAGTGGGGGGGTGCAGTATCGTGGGACCTGCGCTTGCCCCAGCTTGTCCTACAGGGGTAGCTGCGTGGGTTTAGAAATTGGACCTGGTGAGCCTCCTGGGGAGGAGGGTGAGATTCTGACGGCCGGAGCCAAATGCTGAAGTCATGTTTGACTCATCTCTTCCTCTCACACCCCTCACCCAGCCCATCGCAAATTCAGCTCTAGCTTCAAAATAGATCCAGAAACCAGGCCCCTCTCATGCCTTCCAGCTCTAGCTCGAGCTGCCCCTCCCCAGCTCGCACAGGCTCTTCTCTGAAAGGGTTCCCTAAACTCAAAGTCAGCAGGTCCTCCTCAGTTCCACAGAGCCCCAGGCTCCAGCTCAAGTGTCCCAGCGGCGTAAGACATGACCTGGCGCCGGCCTGCCCCTCTGCTCCCATCACCTTCTCCTTCCCTTCCCCGCTCTGCCCACACTGGTCCCCCAGCTGTTGCTGAGTCCCTGCCTCAGGGCCTTTGCGCGTGATGCGTCCTCCACAACACTCTCCTCCTGGTGCCATATTCTTTGTGGCCTCTGCCCTTGTCGGGGAAGCCTTCCTTACCACCTTAAATCACCTTAAATAAAATTGGCAGCCCTTCTATTTTTAATTTCTCTCCTTGCCATTACCTCTATGACATGTCTGTTTCCTGTCTGTCTCTACCTGTCTCTGAGAGGAGAGGGCAGAGAGAGGGCTGGAATATGCTGAGAGATCTGCACCCATAGTGGATGTGGCCAGTGTCATTTTGGAGCAGGTCTCTCTAAGATGGGGCTGTACCTTGTTAACCCTCCTGTGATATGAATTCCTTTGATTCTTTTCTTGGTAGGCAGTCATTAAAGAAAAGACTGAGACCCGCTGTGAGATGGTTTCTAAACAGTACCCACTCACTGGGGCTAGAGGGCAAGGAGACTGCAAGCGAGCATCTTTCCGGGTTTCTCTGAAGTCTTACTGACAGCTTTGGCTTTGCCACACAACAGGGAATTAAATCCGAATCGATCCTACATAGATTTTAGGGGGTGTGTATCTGGTTTACATCCGGATTTACTCTCGGGGACCCCAGTGATCTTTTATTAGAAAAGCCACAACTGACTGTAGGCTGACACAACTGTGTGCAAACACACTGGGTGTCTGCAACTTGATGTTACAGTTTTGGGAATATCAGATGGGGAGGCAGCCATGTTGTCTACCAGCATCCCTAACTTCCAAACCATGGAATTTAAAATGGAAGGAAAGTTACACAGCCAGCCCCTCCCCTATTCTGAGCTTTCAGAGGCCTGGAGCTATAATAGTCTCTTTGGTTTACCCCTGTAGTGATATTGGGCAGGGTCACACTGCTTGCTGAATGGAAGGTGAAACAACTGGTGGAATCAGTGGTTCAATCTTCTTCATGCAAATTAAGCCAGCTTCTTGTTGAACACATCTGGGAAAGAGGAGTGGTCTTTCAACCAAGACATTACTTTCTCTTTTCAGGCAGCTGAAAATTCTAAATATTAGAGCTTTAAGAGATATGGAACCCAAACATGTTTTATTCGTACCTTACTCAATGTACGTGGTACGTTTTTCTTCCTCTTTACTCTCTTACATTTGCTAAAATTTTGGCAGACTCAAAATTCGCTTACCACATCCTGTTGAGTGAAATAAGCCAGATAGGAAAAGACAAATATTGCATGATCTTGCTTATAAGAAAGACCAAGAAGGAGAAAGCTTCATTGAGACAGGGGCTGGGGTGAGTGTGGGGTAGGATAAGAAGAGGGAGTTATCACTTAATGGGTGTCTACTTTCTGTCTGAGGGGATCAAAAAGTTGGAGTGATGGATATTGGTGACAGTAGCACAATACTGTGAATGTCCTTAACACCACTGAACTGCACACCTGAAAGTGGTTAAAATGGGAAATTTTGAATTGTATGCATGTGTCTACAATAAAAAGTTAAAAAAGAAATTTTCTTTTACTAGGAGGGCACATCACCATTAGATGGTAAGAGTAAGTGATAACTGAGTAGTGAGAAGTAAGGACAACCTTTGTATGAGGACAACACTGATGCTTCTTCCAGCCTGCGCCTCTGAAGTGGACTCCACCTCAGCTGGAGAAGGCTCTGAAGTGAGATCAAGTTGGGTTGTCCTGCTCCAGAAAGGCACCCGTCTGGGGGGAAATGGACCCCTGTGCTTTATCGAAGAGGGGGCCCAGCACAGCATGGGGTGATCAGCATTGTGGGAGGTCCTGGGCTCTGCCCGCGGTCCCCACATCCACCTCAAAGCCAGGGCTCGAGCCAGGTGGCCACAGGAGGCCTTCGTGGCTTCCTCACGAACAGCCGGGTGCTGTCGGCCCCAGCATGGAGTCTGGAAAAATGCGATTACATCCACAGGTTGGGGCTCGGCCATTTGTTAGCCTCTGGGCTGCCCAAGGGTTGGAGGCCTTTGAGTACTTTCCATCCAGTTCTGGGTCTCCCATGTCTTCAGTGATGTTCACGGCCTCTGTCCGCACGAGCCTCACAATATGGAAGCAGCGCTGATTGGCAAGCCCACGCCTCTGGTGCAGGTGCAGGGGCCCGGAAGCATCTGAGCGAACTTGGCATCCAGAGCACGGGGGTCTCCTACCACGACCCCCCAGGAACTCCTTGCTGGACAATTGTGAGCTGGTGATGAGATAACCCCTTGCCACTTCTGCTGCTCTCCCAGCTTGCTCTCTCTCTGGAAATAGCTGAAAGCCCAGGTTTCTGTTCCTGCAGGATGAGAGCCACGTTTCCACAGGGACTCTCCAGACAGCATGGATTGGAGTGTGTGAACGTCCACGAAAGGCCTCTGCCCCTGCAGCCCTCCAAGGCCCTCCAAGGCCGTCGCATCTCCTTCCACGAAGCCCACGCCCCCCAGCCCAGGGCTGAGCTTGGTGTCTGCGCAAAACAGAAGAGGGCACACGGGAGGTGCACCTAAATCCATTGTCTTGATTCCCCTTGCTGCTTATTCTCCTGATTCTGGAAGCCACCGGCAGGAGTCTTGTCTTCTTCAACAGGCTGCGTCCAGCAGGAGGGACCCAGAGGTGGGTTCTCCTCTGCCTATTAAGAGGATCACACACGGTGCTTTCAACACAGTCTTGCATGAATGTCTGAATGCCAGCTGAGAAGAACATTGCCTAGGATTTGGTGACGTAGCCAATTTGTCTTTTCCGTTCAAGTCAATTCATTTATAAATTATCTAAGCCCTTTACTTTGGTTTGTTTCCTTTGCAGCATCATCTAGTAATTTAATCCTAGGTCTCTGGAGCCAGGTTGATGTGGCTTTGAATACTGACATTGTCCATGTTTGACTCTGCATAACTGAACTGACCCTCTAAGCCTCAGTTTCCCCAACAAGTAATCCTAACAGCCACCTCAAGGCTGCTATGGGGACAGAGTAACTGATCCTATAAAGGGGTGTGCACAGTCCAGCACAGGGTAAACATGAAATAAGAGTTAGCTCTAGCCTACTCTTGATGTGCACCTAAATCCATTTTGAAAAATTTGCAGGATGATAGGTGTTTTGAGGTGGATGGAGAAATCATAGTTAGACTTTGTCAGAGTTTCTCCTCATTGCAGGAAAATAATGGGGGAGTTGTGAAATAGAATGACATTAATCTGGAATCCCAATGAATGAACTGTTCTAGGAATGTTATTTTTTGGATGGTGAAGATTTTAACCCTTTATTGTAGTGACGTGAATTTGAACACTTTTTTGAAGATCTTTTTGAAATTTACTGTCCAATTTCCTGCCTTCTTATACAAAGTTTCCTGGACATAATTCATCAATTTCCTTCTGTCCTGGGTTGTCATTAATCGCCATCAATTTTACTGTGCAGTGGTTTAGATGGAAATAATGTGGGATGTGGGGCTTACTGCAAACTTGCTTCCTTGCTGCCAAACGGATCTCCCCGTTGGGGCTCCAGAACCTCCTTCTCGCAATTCATCTGAGATATGCA
>PVKY010014514.1:0-10538 GCA_004027775.1 Bradypus variegatus | reverse complement strand
GCCAGAGGGATCATTTATAAACGTAAATCAGCCACATCCCTTTCGAAGATCCCCGTTGGCTGCCAGCTGCAATTAGAAAACAGGGGGGTCGCTGGGGACCCCAGCTCCTCCACTCTCTCCCTGCTCACATCCTGGCCTTCTCCAAGCTCCTGGGGCTCCATCCCCTCTGCCGGCAGTCTGCAGCGTCCTGCCTGCTAGGCATGCTGGCTCTCTCTCCATTATGTTTCCCAGGTTAAATGTCACTTCCTCCAAGGCCTTCCTTGACTTCCCCTTGCAGGCAGGTCTCCAGTGTTACCCCAGCTCCTTGTTTGTTTCTTTCCTACTCCTGAGAACATCAGGCAGGTTTCATTCAGTTTGCCTGCTTACCTGTTTACTGTCCCACCGTCTTTCCCATGTCTCTCTCGTTAAAATGGAAGCCCCATGAGGACAGGGACTCCAGCTGGCCATGTCTATAGCCCCAAGGCTTCAAATATCCTCACACACAGTAAGTGTTTAAGAAATATTGCTAACTAGGGAGTGTCTGGGACCCAGACTGTGCCCTCAGGAAAACTCACAGCAAAGAGAAAACAAAGCAGCAGACTCAATCAAAAAAGGGCGCCCACACACCTCGACTCAAATATGTTCTCTTTCCCCCAGTTTTTCTAACCCAAGCTGGAATAATCACTCCTCCCTTTTGGACCTCCTGGAATACAGGGGCTGGATCTTTCATCTTGCAGAATACCTTGCCTATGGTGGGTGCTCAGTAAATATTTATTCAATTGATCAGGAAAAAGTAAGCATCGTCCACCCCACCACCATTGTGTTTTGTTGTTGTTGATTTTTTAAACTGTCTTATTCACTAAACTGTCCTTTTTGGAAATGGGAAGTGGAAGGTAATGAACATAATAGGGAAGGCTTCATTATAGTCTTCCTGCTGAGGGGAAAAAATGTTACTTTGGTTAAACCCTGGAAATGGAATCATGAGATGCTAAACTTGGCGTTCTTAAGGCTGGTTTTAATTTGCCCCATCCTTGTGCCTCATCTCTCAGTTAAGAAGCTAAGGACCCATAAATATACATGTTCTAGGAAAAGCCTAGGAGCTCAAGTGACCTGCCTGAAGTGCACTTCAGGGGAGAAGTCCTTCTTTCACCTCCCTCAATCCCTAGCCCACTGGGTGCGGCCCCTGTGGTTCAGTCCCCAGGTGCTCTGCCCAGACTGGGATATGAGAAGGGCCAGAAGTGGGGACACTGGCTCTCCCTGAATGTTGTCTGGTAGCAGAAACTCTGGGGACACTTGCCTGGGCCTTGACTGAAACTGCTAAACCCCTTGCAGACTGCAAGATACAAATTATGTTCAAATAATTGTGAACTGCTGGTTATGACACACCAACAGGTAGGTGTGATGTTTAACTCGGAGGTTGCCATGGGCAACTCAGCCACTTCGTTTCCTTAACTACGCAGTGGAAAGAATAGTATACCTCCTCATGGAGTTTGTGTGAGAAATCACGGGATAATGCACTTAAAGCTTCCCATTGAGTATTTGACACCATGAATGAGTAACAGTTGGAGTCAACTCTGCCTAAAATGTTTCCTAGTTCTAACCCCTTCCTTGAAGCCCTGAGATGGCCTTCAAGTTTCAGGTCTAAGATCTTCTCAGAGAGGCTGTTCTGACCACGTAATCCCAAGTACTCACCCACCCTGCTTGTTCACTCATATCACCCTGTTCTTCCTTTTCAAAGCATGAGCCTAATTTGTGATATTCTAATTCATTTGTTTCTTGACTTGCTGTCTTTTCCCCCTGGAATGGAAGCTCCTGGAAAGCAGGACCCCATCTATACTGCTGTTATTGTATTGCCTGAGTCACACGCAGTGATTGCACATAGTAGGAGCTCAATGCATAGCTGCTGAACAGGCTTGAATGAAATGGTCACTCTTATAATTAACAAAATATCAACAGGATCAAAATGGTTTCAATAAATCTGCAGATGATAAAGCCACACTTGGCTACAAAAGGACACTCAGTGAGATGACAGGGACATCGGGATTCAGATGACAGAGGTCCCAGTCCTGGTTCTGGACTTGCTGGTCATGTGATCGTGGACAAGTCCTTTCATCTTACCTGGGTCTCCATTTCCTCACCTGAACAATGGTGATAAAAACACTCCGTCTGCCTTAGGGTTGTTCAGAGAATCAGACAACATAATGGACGTGAAAGCAAAACACAATAAAGGAAAACAGTTCTGACCTCCCATTAGGAGCCCCCCGGAGCTCTTCAGGCGGAGGCCTAATCTTGGGTGGAAGGAGGATGCCGGCATCGGAGCCAGCAGGGCAATCCTCCTAGCGTTTGGAGTTAAAGCGATGGGGCCGGTGGCTAGAATGGGTTGGGGCTTGCTTGCAGATGAAGCCCTCTAAAAATTTGCTTTGATGGAAGTGAGAATTCTGTAATGAAAAACACCCCAGGAAGCAAATTGGAAGCAGCCTTTTCCGGCTTCTCTAATAAACTGAGAGACACCTCCTGGAGGACAGAGGGGCTGGTTGAGGCTTCTCACACAGAGCTCACAAAATGGTCCTTCTCCTGGGATCTTGAGTTGATGCCCGTTTGGAAACTCTCCAGGGTCCTGAGTCCAAATCCAGAGGATTAAAAGTCATGGGACCTGCTTGCCAGGAGGCTCCAGAAAATATAAGATCTGCTGTTTCCTCCCTTTCTTTTTTTCCCCCTGATATTTCTGGCTCAGCCTAGAAAAAGAGATCCAAGGACAAACTGTGACCTAACAAGGTCTCAGAAGCCAGGATCTCATGAGGTTTGTCTCAGCAAGCAGGCACTCCTGAATACACACAGGAAGCCAGCCTGGTGATCACTTTATTAAAATGGAGAAATTATATCTTCTATGTAGCCCAAATCCCCACAAATCCCCATGGAGGGCCATGGAGCCTGAAACTCTGGACCTAGCACCTGGCAGAGTGACCTCAGGTGAGCTGCTGCCTCCCCTAAACAGTGAGGACGAGAGCCAGGCTCTGTGGGGCCTGAGTGACCGACTGTAGGCCCAGCCTGTAGCTGTTTCTGCCAGTGTGGAGAACAAGGACTGCACTGAGAGAGAAGAAGGCAGTTGATGTGTGAGATGTGAAGGGGGTGGGGGAGAGGAGGCCTGATGGTGTTCAGATGTCTGGATCTAGAATATGACATGAGGCACATATTAGAATAGTCTAGTTGCCACATTAAAAAAAGGAAAAAGCAGGTGAAATTAATTTGAATAACATGCATTATTTAACCCAATATAACCAAAATATTGATAATATTGATATAAATGTTTCAGTGTGTAATCAATGTAAAAATAATGAGGTATTTCATGTTTTTGTATTTGTACTGTATTCCAAACTCAGTGTGTATTTTACATTAGCAGCTCTTCTCAATTCAGACTAGCCACATTCTAAGTGTTCAGTAGCCAAATGTAGCCAGTAGTTACCATAGTAGACAGCATGGCTCTTCAAACTAGTGGTGAGACCTTTTACAAGTCACTTATTCTCTCTCCTTCAGCCTCCTCCTCTCCAAACTGGAGAAGATAATAATAGTGCCTATCAGAGAAGGTTGTGATGAACTAATAAAACTTAGAACAAGGCCTGGCATATGGTAAGAAATACAAAAGCATTCTCTATTATTCTTTCATTATTCCTTGTCCTTTTGAAAATCAAACAAGATAACTGATGTTGAAAGTAAAACATGATAAAAAAAAAGTTACGATCTTGTTTAAAATTGTGTCACCAACCATAGCTGCAATAATGGAAAAAAGTCTTGAGTTCCCCTTGTGAGCCCTGTAGCATTTCAGGAGGAGGTCCCTGTGTCTTTCCAATAAATTTCCCCTTTTTTACTTAAGCTGGTTTGAGTGGTGTTTCTATAGTTGCTACTGAGACTTCCCAATGTGGAAATATGTTTGACAAGAACACTAAGTAAAAATGGTGGACATGAAAATGCAATTTTTACCTGTGAATGGTGGAGGGAGGCCTGGCTTTGCTCCTGCCCTGCAGTGCCCTTCTGGAAGAAGCATGGGGGTGTCTGCCTTGGTCCTGTACCCCTAAGCCACCTAGCATGTTTGTGCTCCACGATAAGAAAGTCAATGAATCGATGGGTTGGCGTCTAACTCATCAAGTGACAGAGTGTGGGGAAAGTCAAAGGGGCTAGCCTGTGTGCAAGTACTTGGTAAGTGGATGCCCAAAAAATGGCATTGCTTATTATTATTGCCTTTGAGACCAGGCCTTCGGGATTTGGAGGTGAATGAATGTGGTTCTTGCTGTGAGGTTGAGAGTCTGGTTATACTGAGGGTCTGGAACACCTGTGTGACTGAAGAGAAAGCAAGCCTTGCTCCTTCCTTCTCTCTATGAAAGGTTCTCCTGAGGGGCCTCCTGGACCACCCAGGAAGCAAGGAAAGAAAGGTTTGGGGATACATGACCCCTTGGAATGGTACAGAAGTGACCCTGCTTCAAGACCCAAGAGCTGAGTTAGAGGAACAGATTCTAGGCTTTGAAGGGGTCAGGGAGAAGATAAGTTTTCCTTAACTTTTCTGGCCCAGTCCAAGTACTTGCCAGTGTCTATGGAGTCTCTCCCGGACAGGCCCCTGGAGCAGTCAGGGTAACTCCAAAGACCTAATGCAGACCTGGCCTTCAAGAAGCACTGGGCTAGACAAGTCCCAAAACCCAGAGGCAATAGCCTCTTTAAGAACAACAATCAGATGCAGTTCCTCTCCCCATACTGTCAACACCCCCTTTCAATGTGAACAAGTTAGGGTGCTCACTGCCCAGACACCCCTGAAGGTAAAGAGATTAAGTGAGAGGAAAGGGAAGCAACAAACAAGAGAAGATTTAACAAAGAGGAAAGGGAAGCAACAAACAAGAGAAGATTTAACAAAGGTTTATGAATACTGAAACTTTATATAAATATATACATATATATATTTTAGATGCTGGGGTGTTGGAACAGCTGGATGGAGGTAAATGACATGGTGGAACTGTAACCTATAACATTCTTTGAAATTTGTTCCATAGCTACTCATTGAATTCTGCTTTGAAAGTCTTCACTTTTCTGTATATATACCCTATATTGCATAATAAGGAAAGAACTGAAACTGTGGAACTGTAACCCATAATAATTTTTGAAATTACCTACTTGTTGAGCTGTACATCAAAAGTTAACACCTTTCTGTATGTATGTTACATTTTACAATAATGGAACTAGCTGAAGTTGTGAAACGGTTACCCATGACATTCTTTGAAAATTTGCTCTCCAACTACTTGTTAAAGTGTACTTTGAAAGTTATCACTGTTATGTATATATGTTAAAGTTCACAATAAAAAAATAGAAGCAGATGTCTAGTCTGGTGGTTAAGACTCATTTTCTAGCTGTTTGACCTTGGGCAAGTTTTTTAACCTAAGGGCCTCAGTTTCCTTATCTATAAAACAGGACAAATAATAATACTCTATGATCTCATTTGAATTATTTGAATCTGAATATTCAAAACATAAAACCTATATTAAGATATATATAAATGTAAAATATTTATTAAGTTTACTTTATGTGTGAAATCTGAGATAACTCAAAATCTCCAAAATAAAAGTTGGTCAAGAATCTTGGCAGACAATGTGAACTGTAAATTGTAAACTGCGTTTATGTTAGAGCTACAAAACTCTAACAGGTAAACTGACATATCTGGTATCCTTCAGCAGGTGAGTTTTGAATGACGCCGGTTTTGAATCATATGAGGTCTTCAGGAATGTCTCCTTTGAGCAAATTGGATTGCCCACACCTTCGTTACAGAGTGTGAGTATTGAGTGAGATAATACAGTCACCAGCCCACAGTAAAGCATTCAGTATTAGTAGGTGTTATTTTGATATAATAAAAAATGTGAGAGAATGAAGAGAGATATGATATCACAGGAGAAGGCTATCACACACAGGTGGATGAACAAGCAGCTCTGAGTCTGCTCTCTCTTCCTCTGGAAGATAGTGAGAAACTCGAGCCTGTGAGCTTTGACAAAAACAGAGCTGAAAGCAGTTCTTGATGCTATCTTATAGCATGCCATGAATGCAAATGGGCAGCATTTTTCTAGGAGTGTCCCACTTTACACAAGGTTGTAAAATTCTAATTCAGTAATTTGATGATCTGCTGTCTGCTCAGGTTGCAATGCGGAAGGACCTCTGGCCGAAGAGGGATTAGAAAAGCTGTGGAACACAGTCCTACACCTGAGGAAATAACAACCTGGGCACGAGGTGACAACTGGCCAATCAATGGCCTTACACAGAATGATCGACTGCACTGTGTTTTGGAGATTGTTTTTTTTCAATTCGAAATTGTTGCCAATGAAACACTTGGGAGATTTTATATTAAAATCAAGATTTCCCGTTTTTCTTGAAAACCTGGAGGGTCTGATGACACGGCCTGCCTTCCTGCTGGCTGGCACTGGAGGCAGGGCCTGCCCTCTGCACCCACAGTCCTCACCGCTCTTAAATGTCATGCTTCCCCTTCCCTGTGTCGGCATCTGAGTTCAGAATCCCTGATCTGGAGGAAAAGAGTAATGATTCTTCAAGTATGTTGAGAGTTCTTATTTAGAAGCTTTAATGTTCATCATCTGCTTTAATTCTCTCCACGGTTCAAAGAGGCTGATCCTATCATTCCCACTTGGCAGAAGGGAAAACAGAGCTCAGAAAAGTAGAATTATCTTTCCCCCATCAAAGCTGGAATGGAACCCAGGCCTGCTGACTCAGGGCCCAGGGCTCAGTCCCTCCACCATAACCCTGCCTGGATGGGCACAGGACACAGGCACATAAAGCCTCAACAGGCAGGGCAGCTCTGGCCGTGAGCAGGTGTATGAATGTTTCAGAAGTAAGCCAATTATAGCAGTGCACAAATGCAGGGGAAGATGCCTTGAAAAAAGATTTGGCATAGAATTCCTTTAAAAAGTAAACCTAGCATAGAACTTGATTAACAGAAATGTGATTTATGTAAGAGTTTATCTCATGGAGGCAAAGCAAGGTTTGCAGCCGTTTGATGTAGAGGAAGAGGGGGGGAAGCTGGGGCTGTGGAGAGGCACTCTGCTACCCAAGATGAACCTTCTGGAGTAAGAAGTGAAAGAGACAGCGACTGTAGGAAAGAAGGTTCAATAATCTTCGTCCAAGCAGCAGGGTCAGGATGAGCGAAGCAGTCCAAGAAAAGGAAGAATGGAGGGATTTTTCAGAGAAAGAAGTAATATATTGGGGCTTTGACTGAGGATTTAACAGAGACAGAGTGGTTTTAAAGATGACCCCAGCCTTGTGAAATAAATTGCAATTCATCCATACTAGGACACCATATAGAGAACAGGGTAGATTCTTATATGTGGATATGGAAAGATGGCCACGATAGTGTTAAGTGGAAAAAATCAAGTTACCACATGAAATGCAGAGCATGATTCTCTTTGAGTTAGAACAAAGATAGACGCATAAATATACAGATAAGTGTATATAGGTGTGGAAAATTTCTGAAAGGACACAGAATCTCATTAAGGGGATTACCCCTCAGAATTGGAAAGGGATGTTTGGCCTTTCACTTTTCACTTTCTACTTTTTTTCTGCTGTCTGAAATTCAGCAACACATGAGCACGGGTTGTTTTTGTAATGTTTAAAACTGAAGGTAAGTTGTGAGGTGAATGGACATTGAGGACAGTCTGTTGAGTGAAATAAACCATAAATGAAAAGAAAAAAACAAAAACAAAACAAAACCTGCAGGTAATGCTGAGGTTTAAGGGTTGGAAGACAATCAAGAATGGTTTCACTGCTAGTGGATGGGGGAGAAAGGTCAGTCATTTGGGAAGAAACAAACTCGGTGGCAAGTTTGACATATCAGAATAAGGGGTGATAGTGAGGTTCTGAAAAGTGTGGAGAGGCTGAGGAGTTGGCAGTTGAAAGTAGGAGTAATGGGCATGATAACCTGAGAATAGGAATAAATGAGGTAGGATAGTGCGGCTGGGAGAACAGAAATGGGGGGTATGAAAGGACAGGTTTTTAACAATTTTAAAGGCGCATCAGCCTTGGATTGACACATAAAGGTTATTGGCATTGCTTTTGTGGCTGGTTCAGCGTGGCATGGAGCTGAGGTCCTGAGGAAACAGCCGGTCTAGACAGGGGTCCTCCCCTTTAAGCAAGAAGAACCCTTGAGGGGCTCCAGACAGAAGAGTTGTGTGGTCGAAGAGCCCAGGAGGATCCCACTGAGGCCATGAGAAGGACTTGTGGGGCTGGGGGGTAGACTGATGCTGGGAGACCAGTAAGGGGGCCTTGGGACCTTTGCAACAGTAGCTGAGAGATAAGATCCTGGAATGGGGTGGTAGTGGGGATGGAGAAAAAAGAACAGAGTAAATAAAGGTTGGGAGAGAAGCAGTTTGGAGGAGGAGGCAGAGCAGGGGGTTGTGAAGAATTAGGTGCAAATCTCAGCTTACCACTTCATCACCTCTTTGAACTCAATTTGCCCACTTGTATAATGTATTGAATTAAAGAAAGGTGTGAAGAGAAAATGAGATAACACATTCAAAGGACCTGGGCACAGTGCCTGGCTCTCAATAGATGTTAACTCTGATTATTCGCTTGAGTTTTGGATTCAGACCTACCAGGATTCAAGTCCCTTTACTACCAGTTAGTAGCCGTGCAACCCCGGGAAAGTCATTAAGGCCTCTGAGCCTGGTTCCTCTTTGGTAGATGGGGATAACCAGTTGTCATGAAGATGAAACAGCGCTCCTAAAGGTCTAGCAGGCTCTGGCACAGAGTAGGCGCTCAGTGGTAAAGCTTTTAATGCATAACCACTGAGCACAGGGCCGGCACACAGTAAGCAGTCAATAAATGTTAATTAATGGCATAATTCATAAGCAGAGGTCGAAAGCCAGGAATCCAGGGCTGCGGGGGCCGCAACGACGGGGCGCTCGCAGTACCTCTCCTCTCCCCACCTGGGACCGCCGTTCCCCCGGCGCCGCGCATCCTCCCGCTGCGCGTCCACGGTTCCCGCCCCCGCCAGAAGGCGGTGGAAGTGCTGGTCCAGCGGGCACGCGCCGGCCACTCACCCTCGCCACCGCCGGCCACGTCTAGGGGCGTCCGGAGCAAGGGAGCTCCCAGTCGTGCTTCGCGTCCTACCCTTCAGCGGCAGCAACCAGGATGGGCCCGGCCCCAGGCATACTTTTCCCATCCCGTCATGGGCGGGAGCGCCTGCCTCCCGGCCACGTGGTCCGGCCCGCGGCGCCCGGCTCCGCCCCGGGCGCTCTCTCTGAAGCATCATTTTGGAAAAACTCAGCGCTGGTGACAAGTTGGGTGTGTCGGTGCATCTCTCTATAGGTAGAACTTGTTCACGAGAGTAATTGTATCTATGTGGTTGCTAGGGTTTTCGGTGCGTGTGTCTGAAGAGACATCAGTGCGTCTGTGCACATGTGAGCACTTATCTCTGTGGATCTGAGAGGGCTCTTGGGCATAATAGTACGTTTCCTTGTGTGCGAGTGATTAATCGTTGGGTACGTTTTTAGTTGTGTGTGTGTGTGTGTGGGAGCATAAAATGCATGTGTCCAAACATCATCAGGGTTTGTGTATGCACACATAACTGCACATGTGCAAGTTAGCAGCTTGGTGTATAACTGGAGTGCACATCAGTCACTGGACGTACACCATAGTGGTTGGGTATCTGTGAGTTGGGTGCATGTTTTAATATGTGTATGAATGTGCATAACCACTTATTAATGTGTATGCACATGAAGTCTGTGTGCACCAGTGTTTATGCATGTTTAAGTGTGCAGTGGTTCATTCTTTGTGTGTTATACGTATGTGTGCCTTGGTGTGGATTTTGCAGGGATGTGAGTGTGCACGCACATAATGGTGTGTGAGGTCCCCCTGGTCCCAGTCCCCTGATCTCCCTCTACCCAGGAGAGGCTTCCCTGGCCTCACTTGCTGTGTGGCCAGGCCTCAAGTCATTGAGAGACTTGTGCCCTGCTCAAGAGTCCTAACCTAGAACAGGCAGAGTGATCCTGGTTAGGAAGCAAGCAGATACCAAAGGAAAGAAAAATCATCAAAGGCCTGACATTCACTTCTCTCTGTTCCTTCCACTGCTCTCTGCCACTAGCTATTAGCATTTTGCTTGGCTGCCAGAGCATTTGGTTAACAGCTGGTATGCGAGACAAGGTATGCAGTCAAAATTCAACTGTGGGTTTGCATTTGAATTCTAATGCTGGTTCCACCACCTTAAAACAACCTAAACGGTTAATTTACCGTTCCTTTTCTGAAAAGTGGGGGAAAATAATGGTTATATTACCTGTATTATTTTTTCTCCAAAGTTGAGACACTCACCCATAAAGATATTTGGTAAACTATCATATTATGTAGAGAATTATTACTGATATTACCTAAATATTTGAGGAAGAAAGTCAGTGAATTCAACAAACATTCATTCAACAGATATTTACTAAGCATCTATCATATGTAGTCATGTGGTAGGTGCTGGGGATACAGAGGTAACCCAAATAGGCTTGATGCCTGCCCGCACGGAACTTAGAGACAAGTGGGGA